>OY720026.1:21668396-21724558 GCA_963082485.1 Eudonia mercurella | reverse complement strand
ACACCACTGCCACGCGCAGCTCGCTCGCTATCATAAAGAAATTTGAAACTCGCAGTTTTGCGTCCGCGCTGCACCCCCTTAAGGGGGTGCCACGCGGGATTTTGAAAATTTACGTGTTTTTAAGTCACTGGTGCTAGGCGCTGAATAGGTCATATACATTTAAAGGACTAGTGTAGGTTAGCTTGATCCTTTCACAAGGCTATGGTTGTCTTGGAATTTGAAACAAATACCCGGAAACTGCATAAACAATACGTAAAAGTAATATCTAAAAACTTATTTCTTTAGAAACTTTGTAAATATAGCACAGATGAAACAATGATCCGACATCAAAATGTTTGTATTGATATTCCGCAGGCCACTGTTGTCTTATTTTTCAATAAAAAAATATGAATGTGAAAATATTAAGACTTTTATTATTTTTTACCCAAACGCCTATGATTTTACGCAAGTAAACATTGCTCTAATTAAATCACCAGCCTACTCTGTACAGATATGAGCGTGCGTACGTATTCGTAGTCGTGCGCCGTTGTCACACCACTGCCACGCGCCGCTCGCTCGCTATCATAAAGAAACTTGAAACTCGCAGTTTTGCGTCCGCGCTGCACCCCCTTAAGTAAATAAAACATTTTCAAGTGCAGTGCGATGCGCGCTCGGAATCGGACGTGCAACACTGTGCAGTAAGAAATTTAATTCGCGATACGCGCGGCCATAGCCGCTGCACGTGTTTTAGACTATGGGTTCCCAACAAGAACATCGACTGTTAAAGAACATCAACTTCCTGAAAACAAGCCTGGAAGAAGTAGTGGAGAAATTAGAGGCCTCGAATAACACCATTGGTGAGTTGCGTGCCCAGGTAGTGTTATTAAGCAATACTGCCTCAGTAAGTAGGTCACCCGAGGCCGGTAATGTGAACACTCGTCGCGGAGCGCAAAATGTATCTATCGGCAGTTTCGAGTCGGCGCATATGGATGCGTCACCTTCACCGGCCGCCGCCGCGTGCGATGCACCGCGCCCCCCCGCCCGCCCCGCTGCCGCCGCTCCGGTGGCGACGCCACGCGCATGCACGTCTACTCCTCAACGTGCCTACGCAGCTGCTGCCGCAAGCCAACCTGTCGGCGCCACTCCGCAACCTGAGCGGCGACCGATTCAACAGAGGAAGATAACCGCGCCTGCGGCTCCACAGGTCCATCAGCGCGACGAGGGTTTCATCACAGTGGAAAGAAAGAAGAGGAAGCCCGTCTGTGTCGCGCCGACTGGACCGAACCACCTGCTGCGTCCAGCTACACCTACGACGCTGCTATACGTGTCCCGGCTTCACTACTCTACGAAGGCAGAGGAGATCGTAGAGTATGTGCGGATCAAAACCAAATTCACTCTGGGGGTCGAACGGTTGGAGTGTCCACCACAATGTGAATCCGAGGCCGGCTACCGGACACCACGCTGCGTCGCACGTCGCACTATGGGGCCAAACGGTATTTTCCGTCTCAAAAATGGTTTTGACAAATATCGTAATTCCAAAGCCTTTTTCATGGTGTCATATTCTCTGGTAAAAGAACAATCAGTAGCAATAGCTAAAAATTTTTTTCTTTAACTTTTAAGTATTTAAAAATACTCGCAAACATTACACTTCGATATTTTCATACCATCAAATTGCCCATTATAAAAGTTTGACTAACGTTACTTCTATGTTTTGCAATAGAAGCATATTAATGTTAAATACTGTTAGATTGCTTAGAATCTCTAGTTTAAAAGTACGTTACGTTTTTATCAATAATATTTTTGTGTAATTTTTTATACATTTTTAAGCAACATCAGGATTTTTTTCATTTTCTTATATTTCGATTGAAAGAAAGAAAGAAAGAAAGAAAAAACATTTATTGACTCTCACAAAAAACAAAAATAACTAAAAAAAAATAACAAATAAAAACAAAACACAATATTTTTGATTGGAGGTTTTGTGTGTGTTTTGTAAAGTTTGATGGGACGATTGGAGGTTTCGTTGTTGCCTACAGCTGCCTATGTCGAGTTAATCACTTTTTTAGATTCCTTAACTATTTAGTAAAACGAGGAAATAAAAAAAACTTGCGTCATTACTGCGCCATTTTGATATAGAAGCAGAAATGTCAATGAATAGAAATAAATAAATTTTCAAAAAGAATTAATTGTTCATTTATTCATGTCATTGCAGATATAAAATATTTAAGCACAAATTAGTATATTTTAAAATATATCTTCCCATGACTTTTTTTGCGGTTGATTTAAATATCAATAAATTAATACTTTTTATCTGTTGCGGTTATTACTATCAGTATTGGTTAACTTATTTCTGTGAGAGCTGTTTTAATTCGTCGTCTTATGATTTTGCACAGGGTACTAAAACTAAGGTCCTATAAATACCAGTGTTTTCGGTGTTTTCATAAATGTGTTCGATACTTCCTTTAAGTAACAGTTTGTTAACAGAAAAAAATAACAAAAATGAGTGAATTCGTTTGTGTTCGGCGCGATCATCGATTTGTAACCAGAAATGGGCGAAAGCTCAAAGAAAACAAGACCGCTTTGAAAGTCAAAATGCAGATTGGCTAAATGGTGAGTTTAGAGTACCATTAAACCCTTGTTAAAAATATGGAACTAGTCCAGGAGTATGGAATGGGGCATGTGCATAACGCTTATGTACAAGGGTTACGATCCCTGGGTGAAAATTACGAGGCTTCAATTGTGAGTATTATGAGAAATACAGTAAAAGAGTATTGATACATGGAGCAAAAATAATAGAACATTTTGCAGTTTTGCCCCTAGGTCAATTATCTGAAGATGCTCAAGAAGCAAGGAACAAGGATTATAAAAAGTATATGATGCAACCTGCATCACGCTGGGAGGTGTTCCCGGTCGGCTACAAATGAAGACGTGATGCACATTTTGTTATATACATCTGATCCTTTTATATCGAGCATAAATAGACCTAGTTTTATAATGGCAAAAGAATTATTTGACGAAGCCAAAGAGTTGTTAATAATGACAAGTAATGAGTAGGATAGGTATTGTAATTTATGAAAAATATACTTAATTTTTATTTTATGTCATGTAACTAGTTATAGTATTATTTATAATTCAAAAGTAAACTTAATCTAAGAAAAAAGAGTTATTTTAAATATTCATCTTATTATTTTTGTATGAAAAAATATGTAATTTTATTTTTAACAAGCTATCACAAAATAAATATTTATTTAACAATGATGATGTTTTATTTTTCTATTAGCATACATATTCAGGAATACGTGTACAAAATTTCAATCCAAAATGTCAAGAAACAAAAAAGTTATAGATTTTTGAGACACTTAAGACCGTTTGGCCCCATAGTGCGTCGCTGTTATTACGTGTAGCATAGTTTTAGTTTTATATATAAATTGTATGTATGTTAGTCTGTAAGGTATTTTCAATATGGGCCTCTATGTAGCTTACCATCTTTCTGTACATAATTTGTTGCCTGAATTAAATGATTTCTATTCTATTATATTCAAATCATGGTCACCCGGCGAGTCACTATTGTCATTATCATTATACGTTTACATAAAGAAAAAATATGAAAATAAATGTTTATTTATCTATTCTATAGGTACTACTATATAAATCTGTAGGCTCTGTCTGGTACATGCAATTTTTCTGACATATTTTGGGATAAATATTCGTTTTATGACTCACTGACACCAATTCTACGATTTTTAAAATGTTTATCTGTCTGTCTGTCTTTATATCATCTTATAACTCAAGAACGGCTTGACCGATCTTGATGAAAATTTGTATGTAGTTAAGAACATGAGATTGTGCAGATGATACGTTATGACATCATATCATAGATGATAGGATATGATGTTGGTAAACCTAATAATTATTTTATTTAGCAATCATTGACCCATTATTTTCGCACAGCGAAGCGGGCGGGTGACGGCTGGTTTTAAATAAGTCTGTTCCAAATACAATGTAGTTTTGATACGGCATCACAGATGGCGCTGGCCGTCTGTTGACGCCTTATGAAAAGAGTGTACGGCGCCGCCCGGTCTGCGCGCACGCGAGCAGATGGCCGCCATCTTAGTGTCTCGGCTTCCTTCGTGTTAGACACACGGAAACCACGCGTTTGGAACGCGCCCTTGTTTTGTAAAATATAACTGGTGAAATCGGTCGATTCGCGTTTGTTCACGTGTCCTATGGGAGTGCCGTGTTAAACGTGACAAATAAGTATCAAGGAACTGTACTTTTATGCGTGCGGAATTGTTATTCGCCTACTGGTAACCGTGTAGGCGCGTGTGAGTGCGTGAGTGCGGACCAAGTGCGGAGTGCGTGGTCGTTCAGGGTTTGGAGCTCCAAGGGGGTCGCTTAGGGTTAGTGACATTGCCACCACATCGCACAGGCGGTCGGATCTGACCCAGGGAGGGTCGCTCGACGCTTCTGCCCGTGAGTACACGGGAGTGCACGTAAGTGTCAGACATTCAATTAGGTTAAGTAGTTTTAGGTATTATGGTAGCAGGAAGAATTGTAAACATTTTCTGGTAGCAAGCGTAGTTAATCTCGCCTCAACATTGTTAAATTCAACACCTTTTTATTTTTTATTAGTTAAAGTAGGTAGGTAGGTATCTCAACTTGTTGTTAGCTAAGCACTTTATAGTGACGTCGTTAACGTTAACGACTTAACTTTATCAGCCTATACACGTCCACTGCTGGACATAGGCCTATCCAAGTTGGTTATTGTATTTTGGTTATTTGATATTGTTATTTTTTGTTGTAACGTTGTAATAACATTTTGTTATAAAGTTTATTCTAGCGGCCTAGTTTAAGTTAATTTTAGGTATTACCTTTTGTTTGTTTTTACGAGTGTGGCACGTTACTTGTTGTTGCATTGTGCACCTCACAATTTGGGAAATTGTTATCGTAGCCATAACTTGTGTTAGGGACTACCACTGTCGTCTGTGCTATTGTCGGCGGTTTTCCCGCTCCCGCTAATATCAACTAGGTAGTTGTTTATTTATTTTACATCTCCCTCAACGCGATGGCGAAGGCGGTCCTTGCGAAAGAGTTGCGTTGGTTCCTGGCAGTACGGGGGTTATTGACCCGAAAGGATAGGGAAGATGCCGTGTTGGCGCGGGCGGAACAGTTGGGGTCGCGGGTGACCTCGGCGGAATCGGCTATGATGGCGGTGTCAGAGGCCACCCCGCCTCCAAGCGAGGAAGTCTGGGCGTCCTGTGAAGCGGATTTCGCCCAGATCATGGAGATCTGCGACGAGGTCACGCAGGTGGCCTGCGACATCAGACGCCGCAGGGCGGACGAGCCCGTACCTCCAGCACCATCGCCAGCGGGAAGAGCGGCGATTGTGGGTAGGCTTCCCACGATACAGCTGGGCAGTTTTGACGGCTGCGTGGAGGAGTGGGTCGCCTACTGTTATAAATACGAAACGCATGTCTGTGTAATTTAGTAGCAATACAAGCAGCATTAAGAAAGGACGTAGTTTTATTCATAAAATACCCTACAAGCAAAAAGCAACCTTAACGTACACAACATATGGTCGCAATCGAACCGGATTACCAGCGTTTAGATAAACAAATCACCGGCCGCTCGCCGGCCGCCGAGAACAAAAGAACTGCATTCCATTGACAAGGATCGGTCGGCCGCTCGGCGTAATTACACGAATATTACGTTTTTAAGATATCAAGTTATTGTAAACAAGTGCTGAAGATTGAGTTCGTGATTTTTATTTGCAAATCTAACGAGCGTAACGAATCAAAATGAGTACACCGGAACAGTTAACTAACATATTAGAAGATACAGCGTCCTTATTGAAAAAATTGCAAATGAATATGAAAAAATGTCCTAAAACTAGACTGACTAAAGGCTACATAGAAGCTAGATTAAGGGCGGTTGAAGACTACTGGTGCACGTTTAAACAAGCTCATCAAGATTTGGTAAAAATAACACCAAGAGAGAAAAAAGTTACCATTCCGTATTTTGCAAACGAAGAATATTTTATATACGAAGATTTATATATTATGCTACAAGCCGATTTACGGGATATGCTCTCAACGTTCGCACAATCTGCAAGTTCGCCTACTACAGTGCACAATGAAAACAGTCTTATACAATTACCGAAAATTCATTTACCTACGTTTAAAGGAAGTTACGAAGAATGGACGACATTTCAAGATTTGTTTGTTACAATGGTGCATAACAATTCAATGCTCAATGATGTACAAAAACTACATTATTTAAAAAGTAGTGTTACCGGTGAAGCCGAGTTATTGTTGAAACATATACAAGTGACGCACAGCAATTATACACAAGCTTGGGAAGTGCTAAAAACAAGGTATGGTAACAAACGACTTATTGTAAATTCGACATTGAAAAAACTTTTTAATCAAAGAAAGTTGAGTACACAAACGCCTAATCAATTAAAAACCTTATTAGATATAACAAGTGAATGTTTACATAGTTTAAAGAATTTAAATGTTGATACCGAGTCTTGGGATCCAGTAATTATATTTCTGGTCGTACAGAAATTGGACCCAGACTCACACAAAGAATGGGAAGAGTGTGCTTATAAACAAAACCAAGAAGAGTTACCTACGTGGTTAGAAATGAAACAATTTTTAGAAAGTAAATATCGCACCCTCGAGCTTGTATCAAATCCCACTGTGCAAAAAGAAAGGATTACAATAAGGGAACGTACTCACCATGTGGCTACATCGCCGTCACCTGAGTCGGCTTCAACAAGACTATGTTTAATGTGTAATGAACAACACACGTTATGCCATTGTAAAGAGTTTTCTAAAATGAACACGGAAAAGCGCATAGAGTATGTGAAAACAAACAATTTGTGTTTCAACTGCCTCGCATCAGGGCACTCCGTAGTAAAATGTCGGGTACCTGTATCTTGTCGCTTATGCCACAGAAGGCATCACTCGATGTTGCACAAAGAAACTTACCATACAAAAGATAATCAGTCAGCTGCTCTTGCCAACACCAACATATGTCTAGAGGAGATACAAGAAGTTCAAGCCAATACTACAATTTCGTCAAATGTTACTACTGACCAAGGGATTGCGCTTCTAGCTACCGCTTTAGTACGTGCACAAAGTGAAGACGGACGTACTATTTTTCTTCGAACATTAATAGACCAAGGGTCACAAGCGTCCTTCGTTAGCGAACGGGCTGCGCAGCAACTGAAGCTTAAGAAACAACCTGTGAAGGGCACAATTGTGGGAGTGGGATCGACAAGAACCGATATCAAGCACGTGGTACAGCTAAATATAAGTTCACGTTTGGATACAAACTTTAAGCTCTCAATACAACCTTACGTGATGTCTAAACAACTGACCACTAAGATACCTACTCAAGTTATCATCAACAACAATTGGCAGCACCTAAACGGACTCGAACTGGCTGACTCCAGCTATCTAACACCTGGGCCAATAGATTTACTTTTAGGAGTAAAGGAATACACTTATATAATACAACAAGGTATAATAAAAGGTCCAACAGGAACACCATGCGCACATAAAACAACTTTGGGCTGGATCATATTTGGTGAAATCTCAACAAATATTCAAAAGAAATCGTTCCTTGTGATGCATCATTCTATAGACCTCGACGACATGTTGAAATCTATATGGGAAGTTGACAATGGAACAAAAAGAAAGCTTACAAGAGATGAACAACGTTGCGAAGATATATACAAAGAAACCCACTCACGAAATACATCAGGAAGATACGTGGTCAAATTGCCGTTCAACACCGATCAACCCACTTCACCAGATACTAACACAAAGGAAATAGCAATGAGAAGACTTATACAACTAGAAAGAAAATTTACTAGAATGCCTAAACTAAAGGAAGAGTACAAAAGGGTAATGGAAGAATATTTAAGTTTAGAGCATATGGAAGAAGTACCGGAAATAGAAGAAAACGATAGAGCAGTTTACTTACCTCACCATGCTGTTGTTCGGGAACAGAAAGAAAGTACAAAAACACGTGTGGTCTTTGACGCTTCCTGTAAGGGAGAAAGCACTACAGGAAATGTTTCGCTAAATGATGAGTTATTAGTGGGGCCTCAGTTACAGGATGATTTACGAAATCTCGTAATGAGATGGAGGATGAAGAAAATCTGTTTTGTAGCAGATATTGAAAAAATGTACCGCCAAGTATTGGTAACCAAATCAGATGCGAACTACCAACGAATCTTATGGCGCGCTGATCCTTCAGAAGATATCAAGGTATACCGCCTACTTACCGTAACTTTTGGTACAGCCTCAGCCCCATATCTCGCCGTCAAAACCTTGCATCAAGTTGCTGAAGACGAAGCTTACATACCTGAAACAGAAAACATAAAAGATAATATTAATAAAAATAATACAGAAATAAGAAAAGATGGAACGCTTATACCTGAAAGAAAATATACACCAGATGAAAGTAATATACCTGTAACCAAAAACAAAAGACACACAATTAAAAATGAAAACAGAGAAGACAAGATAAAAGAACACTTACCTGCGTCACAAACTATAAAAGAAGACTTTTACATGGATGATCTCATGTCAGGCGCAGATACAGTTAGAGACGCCATTTCATTAGCCAAGGAAATAAGTAACATTCTACTGAAAGGAGGATTTATTTTATCAAAGTGGGCATCTAACAATTTAGAATTCATACAATCTGTAACCCCAGAGAAGAGATCTATTCACGCTCAACTAGACCTCAATATGGATGGAACAATCAAAGCACTGGGTATAGAATGGAACTTGAACAGTGACGAATTTCTATACAAACAAAATTTACCACAAATTGATAAGGGTATCACCAAAAGAACAATACTATCTGATATACAAAAAATGTTTGACCCGCTCGGCTGGATAGCTCCAAGTATTGTAGCAACCAAAATACTAATTCAAAAGTTGTGGTTAGCAAAAATTAACTGGGATGAAGAAGTGGACCAAACCACTCGTAAAGAATGGCTTAGACTACGCACTGATTTTGAAAGGGTCAAAGATATAAGAGTGGACCGCTGGCTTCATACTACTAAAAAATGCTCCTATCAAATACACGGCTTCAGCGACGCATCAACGGTCGCGTACGCTGCGGCAGTATACATTAGAGTGATACTTCCAGATGGTACAATTCAAACTAATTTGGTAGCGTCTAGAACACGTGTAGCTCCAGTAAGAACAGTATCTCTGCCAAGATTAGAGCTGTGCGGAGCTCTTCTACTAGCAAAACTCTTAAAGCAAGTCGGAGAAGCCGTTAGAGAACCAACAGCTAATATGTTTGCTTGGACAGACTCACAGATAGTTATCGCTTGGCTTTCTGGAGAACCCAACCAATGGAAACCATTTGTGGCCAACAGGGTGGTTGAAATAACCGACACCATTCCTTCAGACCGTTGGTTTTACGTACCATCAGCAGAAAATCCTTCAGACATTGCGTCGAGAGGTATGATGTTGATAGAATTGAAGGCGTGTCAGCTGTGGTGGAAGGGACCAAAATGGCTATCTGAAAAAGAAGTAAGTTTAACAAACCCGGAAATAATACCAACCTCTTTAGAGCTGAAAGGGAAAGAGATTCAAATTAATACAAAAGTACACATTGAAAATGAACATCAAAATTTATTAAAGCAATTTGAATCGTTTGGTTCGTTGACAGAATTATTAAAAACTATGGTCTATTGTAAAAGTCTTTTAAACTATTGCAAATCTAAAGATAAATATACTGGTCCTTCAGCCTTAACAACAGATGAGTTAGACGCATCGTTAAAAAGATGTATTATAGTCGCACAAAGATCAGAATTTGAACAAGACATAGAATATTTGAAAAAAAAAGGTACAGTAAATAGTAGAAGTAATATAAGATCATTAAACCCTTACCTCGATCAAGATGATATCCTCAGGGTGGGCGGACGACTTCGGCACGCATCGTTGAATGATCAAAGCAAACATCCTATAATATTGGGAAATAAAAACGCACTTACCTTTTTAATTGTTGCCGACGCCCATTCAAAAACTATGCACGGAGGGATGCAGCTCATGCTAGCATACATACGTTCTAAGTACTGGATAATACGATGCAAAGGCTTGATAAAATCTCGTATTCATAGGTGTTGGGTATGCGCTAGACATAATGCTACTCCAAAAACTCAATTAATGGGAGACTTACCAAAGGAAAGAGTAACACCTTCACGACCGTTTTTGCATAGCGGTGTAGACTTTGCTGGACCACTTCAGATTCTTATGTCTAGATCCAGAGGTTTAAAAACAACAAAGGCGTATATCGCTATCTTTATTTGTTTATCGACTAAAGCCATCCACCTCGAGTTAGTAGGTGATCTAACTTCGGAATCATTTATAGGTGCATTTAAACGTTTTGTTTCTAGAAGAGGAAAGTGCTCTCATTTATGGAGTGATCAAGGCAGGAACTTTGTCGGGCCAACAAGACTTTAGTTGAGGCTTGGAAAGCAGCTTGTTTTGAGCTGAGTCATGCTGCAGAACCGCTCGCTCTTGATGGAACCCAGTGGCACTTTATACCAGCATATAGTCCAAATTTTGGAGGGCTATGGGAAGCGGGGGTTAAATCTATCAAGTACCACCTGAAGCGCATCTTAACAACAAATTTAACATTCGAGGAGATGACCACAATCCTCTGTCAAATCGAGGCTTGCTTAAATTCACGGCCCCTCACAGTAATCGATGATGATATTGATAATGTTGCACCATTAACGCCGGGACATTTTTTGATTGGCGAGGCACCCATTGTTGTTCCAGAACCCAATTTACAAAATGAAAAGATTCACCATCTTTCTCGTTGGCAGCACACTCAGAAACTCCTATGCGATTTTTGGAGTAGATGGCAAAGTGAATATCTAGTCAGATTACAGCAGAGGCCCAAGTGGTTAAAAAATATTAAGGAATTTGAGAAAGGCGACATTGTCCTAATAAAAACTGATGGCTTGCCTCCCGGAAAATGGTTGATGGGACGAATAGTTGACAAGCATCCTGGCGAAGACAATATCACCAGAGTATATAGTGTAAAAAGTGGTGATAAAATTGTGAGACGATCTATAACTAAATTATGTGCTATGCCTTCCGATACAGACAATAGTTAATGTTTATTAATTACGTTTTTAAATTTTGTAATTCAAGCTAGTGGTAAAAATTTTATAGTCTTTTAAAATACCTGTTTAAGAATAATATTCATTGTATTGATTTATGTACCTATTTAAAAGGGTTATACTCTGCATTCCCCTTTTGGTGGGCGGGATGTTATAAATACGAAACGCATGTCTGTGTAATTTAGTAGCAATACAAGCAGCATTAAGAAAGGACGTAGTTTTATTCATAAAATACCCTACAAGCAAAAAGCAACCTTAACGTACACAACACCTACCAAAACATGTTTGTGTCGCTGGTGGACAGCCGGGACGACTTGACCCGGGGTCAGAAGATGGCGTACCTGCTGTCCACACTGCAGGGCGAGGCAAGGGCACTCGTCCAGCACCTAAAGGTTGAGGATGCCCAATATGGGACGGCATGGGAGCTCCTCACCAACCGCTACCACAACGTCCGGCTGTTGGCAGATGCACATGCCCGCCAGCTGTTGGCGTTGCCCGGGGTGCACAATCGGGCGGACATAAGGCTGCAACTGTTGACGCCGGTCACCGTTGCATGCAACGCCTTGAGGATGTTGGGGTTGCCGGTGGACCAGTGGTCCTTCCTACTGGTCCACATCATCCTGACCAAGCTGCCCACGGACGTCCGCTCCCGCTTTGAGCGCGAGGCGGCAGAAAAGGAAGGGAGTGCTTTGCCCACATTGGAGGACCTGATGAGGTTCCTCGAGTACGAGGCAAGGGTCGTGGAGACCTCGCCTCCGGACCTGCCGCCACTAAGAGCGCTCCCGTGTAGGTGCGGCACCACACAGGGGCGCAGGACGCCCCAGGCTGCTCAACAGCAGCGGCCACCAGGACGCACGACGGCGCGGTTGGCGGCGCTGACGACAGCGGCCGGCAGGGAGCCGGCCTGTTTGCAGTGTGGCCAAAGGGGCCACCCCCTACTACGGTGTCAGGAATGGCGGGGGATGCCGGTGGCGGATAGGCGGCGAATGGTGAAGCGCAATGGCCTATGTTTTGGTTGCCTGGGCGACCACTTCGCCCGAGACTGTACCAGGGCCCAAAGATGCAGCGCTTGCGACGGGTCACATCACCTGCTGCTCTGCGCGAACCGGTCGGGCGCAGCCCCACCGACCCCCCAGCAGCGGCGCCCCACGGGCGGGGGTGCTCCAGGGCGGAGCACATCCCCACCCACTCAGAGGCGCAGTCCGGCGCGTGACGCGCCCCCACCGCGGGAGGTGAGCCGTGGACAGGCGCGTGCACCCATGGAGGGCCACGCGTCTGCAGGCTACCAGGCGGCCGGCTCAAGTGTGAGCTGGGGCCCTACGGGCGGGGGCCCGACAGCTGACCCGGGATCCCCTCCTGCATGGGCACCTGTGCGCGCTAGCGTGGAGCAGCGCGACCCGCCGGGGCCAAGGCGGTTCTCGCCGCCGCTCCACGAGTACCCCCGGCTGGAGTACCACCCGCCCTATCCCAGATATGGTAGGGCGGCGGACTACGCCCTTCCGAGGATGGCCATGTGCACCCGCCGGCCATACTTTTATTTGGGGTCCCAAGAGGAGAGGGAAGCCCAAGGGGCATAGCTAGCCTGCCCCCCTTCGAGAGCAGACCCGCGGACGGTTCTGCTCCCTACTGCGGCTGTCCGCGTTTGGGGCCCTCAGGGAGACTCGGTCACCCTCAGAGCCTTGTTGGACTCAGGGGCCCAAGGCTGCCTGTTGTCCACTCGAGTGGCACAAAAACTGGGTCTGGGCATGGAGGCCCCCTCGATGCCGCTACTCGGGGTTGGTGGCATGGAGGTTAGAGGTTTGATGGGCCAAACCCAAGTCACCTTCTCCGCGGTACATTCCTCTACTTTGAGGATTTCGGTAGCAGCCACGGTGATGGACACCATTGTGGGCTGGCAGCCTTCTACCGATCTGCCCTCTAGTACACGCGCAGTTACAAAGGGCCTAAATCTGGCCGACCCACTATTTGATCATCCGGCTCCGGTGGATCTCCTCTTAGGGTCGGATGTCCTTGGATGGATCCTGCTAGGATCCCAAAGGGCTTTGGGTCCCTCTTCATTGGTGGCAGTGTCCACGCTTTTTGGATTTTCAATTATGGGACCGGTCGTTGACGACCCGACTCCGGATGAGTCCAAGATCATCTTGTCTGCATCCTTGGCCAAGACGATGCAGAGGTTTTGGGAGATTGAGGAACTCCCCCTGGTCCCTAAGGTGGATCCCGACCATGTGGAGTGTGAGGCCTTCTATCAGGCTAACACGTCACGATCTAGGTCCGGGAGGTTTGTGACCAGGCTTCCTTTTATTGCCTCCCCTCCTGTTCTAGGGCAGTCCAGGGCTTTGGCGGAGAAGAGGCTGCTGGCCATGGAACGGCGCATGCGGCGTGACCCAGTCCTTCGGGACAAATACATTGCGTTTATGCGCGAGTATGAGGCTTTGGGTCACATGTCTCCGGCTCGAGTTGATTGGAGCTCAACTGGGCACTACTTCTTGCCTCACCATGCCGTGGTAAAGGCTTGCTCGGGCAAATTGAGAACCGTGTTTGACGGATCAGCCCCCACGTCTACGGGGGTATCCTTGAACCAGTGTCTCCATTCTGGTCCCAAGTTGCACCGGGACGTTGTCGATATCATCCTGAACTTTAGAAGACATCAGGTGGTGTTGGGAGCTGACATCCGGATGATGTTCAGGCAGACGGTCATTCATCCGGATGACAGGCGCTACCAGCTCATCCTCTGGCGTGAACACCCGGAGGACCCGGTGACCGTCTACGAACTCAACACCAACACATATGGGTTGAAGTCCAGTCCATACATCGCAATCCGATCCTTGTTGGAGCTGGCCGAGCGAGAGCGGGCCCGCTTTCCCCGTGCCGCCGCCGTGCTGACACGTGACCTGTACGTCGACGACGTGTGCACCGGGGCCGAGAGTGTCGAGGAGGCCCTCACACTGCGGGATGAACTGATCGCACTTCTTGCAGCTGGGGGATACGAGTTGCGGAAGTGGCTGTCTAACGAGCCGGGTCTGCTAGAGGGGATACCAGAGGAGCACCAGCAGAACCCCACTTTGTTCGCAGATGCGGAGGACCCCAACATGATAGCGGTGCTGGGTATGCAGTATCAACCCGTACACGACATTTTCACTTTCCAGGTGGAGCTGGAGTCCCGGAGCATTTGGAGCAAGAGGACGGTGCTGTCCACTATTGCACGCATGTTTGATCCGAACGGGTGGATTAGTCCGGTGATCTTTTCAGCTAAGTGCCTGTTGCAGCAGCTGTGGATGCTAGGCGTCTCATGGGATGAGCCGCTCATCGGGCCGCCATTGAACACCTGGCTCGAGTTAATCTCCACCATGGAGGAAGTCAACCGGGTTGCCTTACCTCGTCGAATTTTGCCTCCGGGCAAATCTCAAGTGAGCCTGCATGGCTTCTGTGATGCTTCCGAGCGAGGGTACGCTGCGGCAGTGTATCTACGCACCGTTGATTCCGAGGGCCGGGTCAACGTCGTACTGCTCTTAGCCAAGAGCAAGGTTGCTCCAATCCGAACCCGTCTGACCATCCCCAAGTTGGAGTTGAGCGGGGCTCATCTTTTAGCCAGGCTGTTAAGCCATGTTCGTCGGGAGTTAGCCGCCACCGTAAACATCCGGGATGTCTTTGCGTGGTCAGATAGTCAGGTCGCGCTGGCATGGTTGCGCGCGTCGCCACATAATTTGGAAATCTTTGTAGGGAACCGGGTTTCCCAAATACAGGAGATCGGAGTTCTAATCACTTGGAGATACGTCCCAGGCGACATAAATCCAGCGGACTGTGCTTCCCGGGGCTGCACTGCTCCAGAGTTGGCAGCTCATCATCTCTGGTGGGGACCAGGGTGGCTGAAGTCGCCCGAGACCTCTTGGCCTGTCCAGCGGCTGGACAGGACGGTCCAGATTCTACCCGGCATGCGTGTGCATACCCTGGCCGTGGAGACAGATATGGACCCCGACTGGCTGCCTGAACGATACAGCAGTCTGGACAAATTGCTGGCGGTGACCAGCTGGATGAAACGGTTCATCCACAACTGCCGACATCCGCGAGATAGACTTTTGTCCCCAGTTGTAAGTGCAGAGGAGCGTCAGAGCTCGCTACTGCACTGGGTCCGGGTACTGCAGGCGGAGCGCTTCAAGGCTGAGCTGCGGGTGCTGCGTGAGGGTCGCGCCAAGCTGAAGGGAGCTGTTGCTCGGTTAAATCCTTTTACAGATCCGGAGGGGCTTTTGCGTGTTGGAGGCCGATTACGGAAAGCCGACCTGCCTTACGGGACTCGACACCCCCTACTCCTGCCGAAGGATGGACCGCTGGTTAAGCTCCTGGTGTCCGATCGCCACATTCGTAATGCGCATGCGGGGTGCGGCGCGTTACTGGCCATCCTGCAGAGGGAATTTTGGATTTTGTCGGCTCGAAGAGCCGTTCGAGGAGTGCTGTTCCGATGTCTGCCGTGTTACCGGCTTCGGGCTTCACTCATGCAGCCGCAGATGGGGGATCTGCCATCGGACCGAGTCACCCAGTCTCGTCCATTTTCGGGGGTAGCCACGGACTTTGCCGGACCGTTTTCTGTGAAGACGACCACTCTTCGCAACGCACGGATCGTAAAGGCATACTTGTGCGTATTTGTGTGCTTGGCCACGAAGGCCGTCCACCTGGAGGTGGTCTCCGCGTTGTCTACGGAGGTTTTCGTCGCCGCGTTGGATCGCTTCGTGTCGCGTAGGGGTCTGCCCTCACTTATCCGTTCCGACAATGGCACAAACTATAGGGGTACCGCTAACTATCTAAATGATGTCTACAAATTTTTAGAAAATAACGTAGATAGTTTAAGTCAGACGCTCGCCCGGAAGGGGGTAACTTGGCGGTTCAGTCCACCAAATTGCCCACACTGGGGAGGAATCTTTGAGGCGGCTGTTAAGTCCGCAAAGACCCACCTCCGCCGCGTCATTGGAGAAACGGTTTTAACCTTTGAGGAGCTTGCCACCGTGCTTTGTAAGGTGGAAGCGGTCCTCAACTCTCATCCTCTCTGTCCCCTGTCCCCTGATCCAAACGATCTGGAGGTCTTGACTCCTGGACATTTTTTGATCGGGCAGCCGCTCACTGCTCTGCCGGAATACCCTTGGAGGGAAGAACGTACCACCCGGTTGTCGCGTTATCAAATGCTGCAGCAGATGGGCCAGAATTTCTGGTACCGCTGGTCCGTTGAATACTTGCATTTGCTGCAGCAAAGGGTGAAGTGGACAGACAGGACTGAGCCCCCTCGGGAAGGGGATTTAGTATTATTGAAGGAGGCCAACTTGCCTTCCTTGGTTTGGCGCCGGGGCCGCATCTTAAAGTTATTAATGGGTCCCGATGGGACTCCACGCGTCGCGGAGGTGTTGGTCGGTGGTTCGATTCTGAGACGAGCCATGGCAACACTCTCTCGTCTCCCGGTTGAATGAGCTAACGGTCTGAGCCTTCAGCCCGGGACGGGGGAATGTTCCAAATACAATGTAGTTTTGATACGGCATCACAGATGGCGCTGGCCGTCTGTTGACGCCTTATGAAAAGAGTGTACGGCGCCGCCCGGTCTGCGCGCACGCGAGCAGATGGCCGCCATCTTAGTGTCTCGGCTTCCTTCGTGTTAGACACACGGAAACCACGCGTTTGGAACGCGCCCTTGTTTTGTAAAATATAACTGGTGAAATCGGTCGATTCGCGTTTGTTCACGTGTCCTATGGGAGTGCCGTGTTAAACGTGACAAATAAGTATCAAGGAACTGTACTTTTATGCGTGCGGAATTGTTATTCGCCTACTGGTAACCGTGTAGGCGCGTGTGAGTGCGTGAGTGCGGACCAAGTGCGGAGTGCGTGGTCGTTCAGGGTTTGGAGCTCCAAGGGGGTCGCTTAGGGTTAGTGACATTGCCACCACATCGCACAGGCGGTCGGATCTGACCCAGGGAGGGTCGCTCGACGCTTCTGCCCGTGAGTACACGGGAGTGCACGTAAGTGTCAGACATTCAATTAGGTTAAGTAGTTTTAGGTATTATGGTAGCAGGAAGAATTGTAAACAAGTCTCTATTCTTTTATTTTTATATAGTGGTTAGGACAAATCTATAAACAAAGTACACACGAGCCAGCAATATAAATATTAAATTTGCCAGTTACCAGTTAGTTATATATTATACCATAGACCAGTTACTATGTTTTTAAATAAGTTAAAACATGTATCTCATACTTATTAACATGATTTATAAATTGCAAACTAAAACTCAAGATGCTGTACCTTGTACCACACGCAGGGCAGTGGTCAAATAAAAGGAATGACATGCTGTTAGGGAAAATGTAAGACTTTCAGTTTTATTGGGAGTGTTTTACGTTTATCCATATATCGAAAATATTCGTTGTCTGGCAATCTTTATTTATAGGTTTTGTCTTTTCAGAGACGGCATTTCTATACTCCTATAATAACATCAGAATTGGTGTAATAAAATAAGTAAAGGTTTGATTTAAGTTTACTTAGTTAGCGTAGCGTTATTGTTTGAGGTAATGGATATCATCAAAGATTACTAACAATTACGTCATCAGTCATCGGATGGGTAACCAAAAATTTATCATCTCGAGCTCTTACGTGCTTCAAAAGGCAGCTCATTCTATGGCCCCATTGCTGGGGCAGGAGCCTTCCCTATGGATGGATAGGGAGAACGGGCCATAAACCACCACGCGGGCCCAGTGCGTATTGGTGGTTGTTAACGACTGCTAATGCAGCCAGGACCAACGGCTTCACGTGCCTTCCGAAGCACGGAGGAACTCGAGATGTTAAATTTTTGGGCCACCCATCCGATGATCGGCCTTTGCGAAAGTTGCTTAACCTCAGCACTTGCAGAACGGGCGCGTTAACCACTGCGCCATCGAGCTCCTCCGCCATCGAACTCCTCCACCATCGAGCTCCTCAACAGTAGCGACATACAATCATATGGTGATGATGAAGACTACCTACGTAAAGATTTTACATTTATTTCCTCCGTTAATGTATCAAGTCGAAAATGTAGTTGTGTTCGGGATCCCTTCTTTACCCATTATGTTTTTTTCCCTAATATTCTTTGACATACCTATTTTGGCCTATTTTTTTTTGGTATAATAATACTTTGTTATAAATGTTTTTGGCATACAGTTTATGTTAACATAATTGTCGTTTAGGTCTATTTTTTTGGGATAATAAAATTTTGTGATAATTGTTTTTGGCATACAGTTTATGTTGACATAATTGTCTTTTAGGCTTATTTGTTTTGGCACAATTTTAATTCGTATATTGTCTTTTAGCATAATAGTATTTAGGCATAAAATTCAATACGAAAAACGGAAATATTAAAGTATTTTTTGCGTTTTTATTTTAAACAAATTCGTAAAAATTACTTTAATGTTTCCAGCCGCCAATATATTTAATATGCTTACAATATAAAAAAAATTACCTTTCTCTAATTTAAATTCAAAATATTAAAGTTATTTTTACGTATTTATTTTGAATAAAAGTTAACCCTGAAGCCGCCAATATGTTTAATATACATACAATATAAAAAAATTACCTTTTCTCTAATTTAAATTCAAAATATTTATTCGGCGTAACAGGCTTAGGTTCTAACAATAAAATTAATACATAAAGTTAAAATTAAAATACTACGACGAACTGGACTCCTCTCCGCATAAGTTGCAGCTTCAAGAAAATGCAACGCTGATTTTCAGAATTAAAAATGTGTATTAGTACATTTTAGGAGTTATATTTGTTTTGCGTAGGCATAGGTATTTAGTATGCTTTTAAAAATTATGTTTTAATATCATCATGCGTTAACAAATTTATGCTTTAGCATATTATGCTTAAACAATATTATGATTAAAGACATTATGCTTTAAAAAATATGCGTAAGCTGTTATGCGTAAATGTAATTAGGATAAACAAAAGTATGCCATGTTTTTATATGTCTTAAAATGTTATGCAAATGGATAGGGAACCGTTGTGTACCAAGTTACATACTAACTGCCTCTGCAATCTAGTGGTTAGATCACGGTGTTAGCTCCAGAGGTCATGAAGCTAAGACCGTGAAAGCTACATATCATTGTACTTGGTTGGGTTGGGCAGCAGGCAATTGCAACTATCTTGCGTCAAAATATTGAGACCTATACACTTGAAATAAGATTGAAAAGCAATGAAAAGTTTTAACTTCTGTTTGTATTGCTCGTTGGTTTTTTCTAAAACTCTACGATCACTGTTTTATCTAAGTCTGTCACCATAACAACAATGTCAGTAGCATTGTTGTGTTCCATCAGTTAGATTTAAAAGTAACGGGTGATTCATATAGAGGTACTTTTTTGTCAATCGATTTTTTGACAGATGGAGCGTGAGTCGTGTTAATCTATCATGGAATTTGTGTTTACTATCCTTAGAGCATTAAACCAACTGGAGACGCCACTGTCAGGCGTTCCCTTCTGCCAAAAGAGTATGACCGCCGATCATACTCGTTATATAAAACTAGTTCCAGCGTGTTCCAGCGTCATTTGCAAATCACGGTGCACGCGATAAGACCTGAGCAAAAAATGCCAAATTGCAGCGTGTTTTCACGTAAAAAGCGATCAGAAACGTCGATTGTACAAAAGGATAACGTTACTTTTCATCTGTAACTATTATTTTGTCTTAATATTATTGAATAATGCACAAAATTTGCAAAAAACTGAAAAAATATTGTTAATCAAAAAGTGTTGCCACTAAAACGTCAAGTTGCAACTTTGCGTAACTTTTAAAGTTGAATGAGCCAACATTGAATTACAATGTATATTTCACGTTCTATAAAGTTAAAACTGTATTTTTACTATAAATGCTTATTTAATTATTGATAGATCACTACTTATAAATTGTAACTTATTTTGTTTTTACAGATTTTTTTTCAACTTAATTGCATTAAAAATTCTCAATACTATGAAACTGTATGTTTATGATCGGTCTACTTCATTAATATATTATATTTACGTCCCGTCACTTATCCCGAAAATAGGAAATTTTAATTTAATTACATTGGCCACACTGCAACAAAGTTAGAGCTGTGACAGTACAAAAACACAATATTGATATCGACTTCATCATAATGTTTATTCTGGCTATTATAGGAAAATAATAATATAAATAAATAAATTTAAAAAAAAAACAAATTATTAGAGATCGAAACATACTTATCTCCATTTTGAGAAAAGGTAGTGGAATATAAAGCGGGCTTCGTAGTATTTTCTACTAAAAAATTAAACGCAGTACATGCATAAAGAGTTTATGTGGGGAGCGAAATGACAAAAGTTTAACATACCAAAAAAGTCGTGGTGGCCTATTGTATGCATCAAAAGAAGTTATTGATTTATGTCTCCTTTGTGAATTAAAGATCCGCTTAACTGATGACAAAAAAAAAATAAATAAAAAAAAAACCTATTAAATTAATACAACATTATAAGCATCAAAATAATAGTTAATTTCTGACAAAAATAACAACACTTACACCATAGAATTTACTTAAAACTATAAGATTACGTTTTTTATTCTAATTTTTTTTTAAACTATATGAACACTTAGAGTAGCTTTGATGCATTAAAGAACTTTGCATCATTCAAAGATTTAACCTCAGAAAGCAGTTTAAACCGTGACAGCATTAGGTATATTTCGCTGTTTGTTTTTATGATATCATTCTGGTAAAGTTAAATGAGCCAACATTGAATATCATTTTATATTTCACGTTCTATAAAATTAAAACTGTATTTTTACTATAAATGCTTATTTAATTTAATACTCTCGAATAATTGCATTTGGAAATCTGAAAAATTAAGACCCTACGTTACCTACAAAAAATAATTGATCTGCGTTATGGAACCATGAAAGTCCTATACATGTTGTTCAGTTTTTCGGTTCCTCCTGTTTGAGAGTCTCGGAGATAGGTAGCAAACTATTTTTCCATAATGAAAGAATAAGATTGCAGCTTTTCTTAAAAACAACAATTCTCCTTGGAATGGAATAAAATTATATAGGTATATTTTGCAGATTTTGACTTATCCTAATTAATAACTGTCGATTTTAACGATAAAGAAAAGCAAAGTGTCTACCTTAATTAACCATACAGAAGAGCCTGATTTAAACAAAAAAAAAATCACATTAATATTCATCATTATCTCAGCCAAAAGGCGTCCACTGCTGGACAAAGGCCTCCCCCAAGGACCTCCAATACGACTGGTTTTGTGCAGCCCGCATCCAGCGGCTTCCCGCGACCTTTACCAGATCGTCGGTCTACCTTGTTGGAGGCCTGCTGACACTGCGCATTCCGGTACGCGAGCACCACTCGAGGACTATTCCGCCCCAGCGGCCATCAGTCCTGCGAGCGATGTGGGGCACTTGAGCTTAGCAAATTTTCGGGCTATGTAATGACATAAATAATGATTATTGGCATCGACAAATTAAATCGATAGTGTCAAGCACTATCGACGTTTACATAAAGTTGCCGTGAGACTCGTGCACGGACAGGTTATCCCTGTGTGTGAATTTATTAGTGTGCGTCTAGTTTATGCTAGTGTTTAATAATTTTGTCGTTTGCGTGCGTAGCGACGTCATTGAAAAATGCATCAGTGTGAAACTGTATTTGTGTGCGTTACCTCGTCCGCCGCAGAAAATGACAGACTTTTTTTCATAGAAATTAGTGCGCATGGCCTCTCCATTTGGTTTAATGCTCTAAGGTTAAAACCGTCTTTACTTTTGTTTTTTTATTTTTTTTTATTTAATGAACTCATTTTCGTCAAAATCTAATTTATATCCTTTTTCACTAGATTCAAATATGTTTTATGCTCAGAATGATGCGATCCCAAATGCCTATTATCCACTTATGTAGGCGGTATATTCGGCTGGTATAACTTTGTGTGGCGGTTCTATTCCATTAAGCGGAACTATGCTATGCTTGTTTAATGTCACGGGCGGGCGGGGCGCAGCGCCGCGTGATTGTGCCGTTTGTTGACCCAGGTGCATACACCACTATAATTTCCTATTTAGGTTTAAAGCGATTTCGGAATTGATTTCAGACTTGGTTGCTAGTACAGTTGGTAACTAAAGTTGCTAAACAGCTGTAGTATTTACTAATAGGGTCTTACAAATAAACAAAGAATAAGGTACGAATAGTTATTCCGTGTTTTGTCATTCTTATTCTGTTTTTTTTTATATTTACAGCTCGGCAAATGACTCCATCCCACCTTATTTTAAGGCGAAGGGTAAAGCACACTCGCTCCACCAATTGATAATTTGACAATTACTAACGGACCGGATCTTTTTTTAAACATTGCGTACCGTCCGATGACAGGAAAGCATCCATAGTATTTAATTAATAATTGTGCACTACTTTTTGTTGCGTGGTTTATTCACAAAATGGACTATCGCATTTATTCACAAACAATGGCCACTTTTGGTGTTAGCGAATGAATACAAAAACAAACCTAAAAGTAGTGCACAATTATTAAATAATAGAGGTTTGTCTAGTGTTGGAAGATCCGCAATGTTTGAAAAAAATCCAGTTTAGCAGTTATCAAATTAAATCCATTAGCGGCGCTAGTGTGCCTTACCCTTCGCCTTAAGTGGAAATGGAGTCCAGAAATTTGAAATGACGTTTACATGACAGGAACAAAACACGGAATAACTATTCGGAGCTTATTCTTTGTTTATTTGCAAGGCACTTAATAGTTTATAGTTTATAGTTTATTTATTCCATAACAATACAATTAATTGTGTCGGAAATTTAAAAAAGATAAAATTTATAAATTAAAAATAAACAAAATACTAACATGCAAATTAAATAAAAATGAAAATTAGAATAACGATTATACATGTCAGAATAACACTAATAATAATATGAAAATAAATTAGGTATACAAAAAACAAAAATAATATAAAGTTAAAATATCAAATTAAATTAAATTAGGTTACATTGACTTGATCTACAAATTCATTCAAGCTGTAGTAGCACTTCTCCATCAAGAAGACCCGTAACTGTTTTTGAAAAATATTGGGGTCAATAATAGACTTCAACGTGGTTGGCAGGCAGTTAAACATTTTGACAGACTGATACCTAACACTGTGTTTAACAATATCAAGCTTTGGTTCAATATCCGCTGTGATAGATTTTTTCTCCGAGTTTTCAATCGGTTGTCTCTATTTGAAGGTGTTTCAAACTTTTCAGGTTTTTTTATTAGATTCGATAAAATCACTAAGATGTAAAGACTAGGAACAGTTAAGATTTTTAATTTTTAAAGTATTCTTTGCATGATTTCCATTGCGGAATACGTACTATAGTTCTGATAGCTCTTTTTTGTAACACAAAAGCTCTATCTATGTTATATTTATAAGAATTTCCCCAAAACCCTATACTATACCGCAGATGGGACTCAACTAGCGCGTAATATACTGTTTTAAGTTGCTCTATTGTGATGTCGTCGCGTAAACTTCTCAAACAATAACAAGCAGAGCTAATCTTTTTCTCAATTTTTCCCAGTTCATATTTCCAATTGAGATAGGCGTCGATATATATTCCTAAAAATTTTAGAAAAAAACCCTTTGATTTCTTCACTTTACTATTATTACCTATTGATTCTTTTCTTTATTGTAACTGATTTTGGATTTTTGAACAAAATTTTTTGATAATTATGTTTGCTAAACAATATATTGTGAGCTTATTTTTTTATGTTTTTAATATTTTAATATTCCTCACTAACAATATATATATATATATAACATTATATCGCACTAAATAATTGAATTTACATGTGTTTTCAGGCGATTGAATTTACACGTGTTTTCAGGCGATGGCCAAGTCTCAATATATTTATATAAAACATTAAAGAATGTTATGGACCACGATCGTGGTCTTAGAGACTGGACGTATTAAGACAGAAAGTCGCTTAAGTAGAGACTGAATAAATTAATAACCGACTTGGTATTACATGGATCTCACAACTTTTTACTGCAGAACAACTGAGTTGCGAGACTTGGTTTTTTTTGACAAGTATTGTTTTTGATGGGATCTCATTTCTTTTTGTATTTTGTAGAGACAGTTCTACTTTTTTCCTTTCCATTTGGCAGGGGCACTACCATGCGCCTATATTTATATGGGACTAGCTTAAACCCGCGGCTTCGCACGCAATAATAATAATTGCCGTAAAATAAATAAAATAAAACATCGTTACGAATAAAGCCAATATTGAAAAATTTAACTGAACCTATTATTCCATTATATTATACATGAATCAGTGGATTCATTAACTGCACATGTAACTTTGTAATCCTATACATTTATATGGGATTACAAAGCTATTTATGCAGTTGGTGTATCTAGAAAACTGGACCGAAATTGCAAAATATTTTAGTTTTTCCTTGATTCATACACCAAACACTACTTATATTCCAAATTTGAAGCTTCTAGGTTTGCTAGAAGTGCCTTAGAATTTTGATGATCGGTGAGTCAGTCAGTGAGTGACAAAATTAAGAAATTTGACCCGTTATAATTCTTAAAATACTGGTTCAAATTGAATAAAATTTGAAATATACGTGTCTTTACAATGCCTGCATGGTTACTGAAAATTTCAGTCTTCTAGTTTTATCCACAACGAAGTTACAGGGGGTCGAAAATGGTCTGAATTGCTTCGAGAAAAGGATGGTACGGCCGTGACGCTTTTTTGCTCGACTTGGTGGGGGCACGGCCGTGCCCCCAGATATGACTGACGCTTGTCAGCTTATAGTAAGATTATAATGGCACACGTTATTTTTGCACGTTCCACACGCTTTATTTTGCAAGAAATGTTAGCGCCAGTTGTTGTCAGTACGTATTGATTCCGACAAAGAATCGGTGTATACAAGCTTGCGTTATACAATAGGTTTATAATATAAAATCTGCATCTGCGTGTGCATTTACGCTCGCACGCACGAGATGAGTGTAAGAGACGCAACACAACACAAGAGACGCGCGTAAAATAGGCTTAAATAACGCTTATCTGAAATCCCCTTTGACATGAATAAAAAATGTGCCGTTTTGTTTTTTGTTTTGTTTATGAAGAAGTGTCGTAAGAGGTGACCCCACTTGCAAACTTTTGCCAAATTTTTCAATAAAGCGCTTTATTTATTTAAAAAGTACACTTACAGCAAAACATAACTTTTACATAGACAGAAGGTTTAATAAATATGTAATCATATATGTATGTTAGTAAACAAAAAAATATACACAACATTTTCAGTAAGTAATTTACAAAATCAACGTAATTAAAATTATAAAAACAACATTAAACTAAATTAAAATTAAACTTTAAAAACGTATCTGAAAAAACGTATAAGTTAAAAATACACTAAACATTAAACAAACAGTACATAAAAGATACATAAATCCTAAGAATGGAGCATCATTATAAAACTTCTTGGTTGAGATATCAAAGTCATCAAAGACTGGCGACTTTATACTTAACAATCACCACTTGTGTTCACGGCAGTTCGCTACTTTATCGCACTTGAGCAATTCCTCTGGCATTGGCGAGGAGTTCTCGGGTTGGGTGCCGTGCACAAAGGGCGCCATGGTGCTGGTGGTTTGCGATTTCTGCCGCCCCTGGCGGGGGACGTTGGCTAGGACAAGGCGGCGGTACGCCTTCTTCGATTCAATGAGGAGCGGAATGCATACCGTCTTCCCCTACGATAATACATTTAGGAAATTATTTAAACACTATGATTAATGAAACAAATTTACATATTAATCCTGACGTTTTTAGATCGAAGGTGGTAGGGCTTCCTAATTCTCTGGTGGTTGCTAGGTCAGTCATCGGATTGATGACCAAAAATCTATTATCTCTAGCTCCTCCATGCTTTGGAAGACACATAATGCAGTTAATCCCGGCTGCATTAGCAGTAGTTACCAACCACCACTCCGTCCTGTGACCATTTGGTGATTTATGGCTCGTTCTCCATTTTAGTGGATACAGCAGTGGGGAAACAAAATGAGCTGATGATGATGATGAGGATAATTGGGATACATAAAAGAAAAACTATACCTGTTGATGTAAATCATTATGGCCATCACTTGGCACGGGCACAGGCCAACAAGTGGTCAGCTGTTCGCAACTAAAGTCTGGGAAACGTATTGGACCACAAAGAGGCTTCCTCCTAGGGGCCGGTGGTGGCAGCGAAGGGTCTGGTATGATACTCTTTACGTTCTCACCACTGACGTGGGCTATGTTAAGTACTGAACGAAACACCAGAGGACTCCCTCTCACGCTTACGCATAGAGTCATTAAAAAGGCTACCCGGTCCATCGCACTTATAATAAAATTATGTACAGTATAATTTGTTCAACATCGTTACTCCAACGAGAAATGCTGCAGATTTGTGTTGCAACCAAGTGAACTAATCAATCTGAGGCAGAGTTGTTGTGACGCGGTGTGAACTTATTTCATAGCGTTTGATTAAACTTATCTAATCGAACGTTAGTTTGAAATATACTCGTAACTAGCCATTAAATGTTTATATAGTAACATAAAAATATTTTTTATTATAATGAGTGTTATTTTACGAAAGGTTAGAATTATAGAAACCTGTGTGAATTTAATACGTCTGTCTACACCGTAATATAAGAAACTTAGTATACCAAAATTTCTAGTTAGTCCCTAAGATTTTGTTATCAGTCAGCCAGTGCGCAAAGCTTTTATTATAATTAAAATAATGTTTAATAAGTATTCATTACCGTCTCTCGGTCTCTAGGCCGAGAGACGGTTATAGAAAAAGGGGTCGTCCACCGGCGAGATGGATCGACGATATAACCAAGACCGTGGGTTGCACGTGGCCCAGACTAGCGCAGGATCGAGGCGAATGGCACAAGCAAAGAGAGGCCTATGCCCAGCAGTGGGTCGGGAGGGGCTGATCATGATGATGGATGCTGATGAAGTATTCATTGGCCTTTAGGTACATAGATAGATAATTTATATAGATAGATATGATCATTTTGAACACCAGAAAAATATATTAAAAATACATAAGTACGTATACATTTATTACATATTATATATATTCTTGACATTCAAAAAGGAGAAAAGAAAACAGTGTTCTCAGTGAAATAATTATCTAATACCATATTACTAAAAATGTGTATTTTTTAAAGAGATCTTTTTACATATAAAAATCAATATATTTTAGGGTTGGTCTAGACCCAATGAGATTGCAAGATCGTGAGCAGAATTTGTATCGCGTAAAAACCACACCGTTCCCGAAGGAAAATATATGATATTGCTTTTAAATATGAAATATTACTCCGAAAGTGTTCATGTATTATGAAGAAAAAGGGTTCACCCTTGTCACATTTATGCGTTTACAGGCGCGATGTGTCTTCATTGGGAAAACAATGAATTGGTGTAGCCCACTTTGTTATGTTGTGTTTATGTGAACTGCGCGGGAATACATAACGCGGCGGCGGGGCCTCAGGTAAATGAGACGCTTTCGCCATTAACCAACATACGAGATAATTTAATGTTAATTTCCACATTTCCAGTTGGTGTACACATAAAATTACTAACCAAATGAAATGAAATCTAAAAATATTTTTTCAAATTACCATGACGGCAATGTTTTTTCTTTGTTGGCAGGTACACTGACGATCTGGTGCAATCGTGGGCAGCCAGCACACAACCGATCGTTGTGGAGATCCTTGTAGGAGGCCCAGCTGTGGACGACTTTTGGCTGAAATGATGAGGATGATGATGAAACGAATTTACAGCCCGCCCGATGGAAAGCGGGCGCCACGTTTTTCAACACCTCGGGTACCACGGGCGCGCTGCACACGCTAAAGTTTCAGGCTCAGCCAGCGTCTAAGGAAGAGGGCGCCCTTGAACTCGGTGCTGGCCATTTGTGATCCCGAGCCATCCCTTCCATCCATTTTAGGTTTTTTAGTGGGTATACCTCCTCTCCCCTGGTCGAGTTAGTAGCTAGACGAAGAGAAAGGTTGAGAGGCCCACATAACCTGGGCTCGCCCCTAGCCCCAGTGTATGCATAAAGCATTTTTTTTACGTAGCACGGCAAATGACTCCATTTCACCTGATGTTAAGTGAATATGGAATCGAGATACGACGACAACTGGTGCAGCGTGAAAACAACGCAGCGTCAGTTACCCTCACTCTGCCGGCTCACAAGGTTCCTCTTCACGCCACAAAAGACCCCATATCATAGGAAGGAGGGAAAACGTGTGCTGGCAAACTATTCCATGTTTTGGAGGTGCGACAAAGAACCGAGTCACCAAATATCCTAGTGCGCGATGGAATATTTGAGACAGTGAAGCGGTAACTTCGGAGAGCAGCACGTGTACTCATATGGAGGAAGGGAGAAGGTGGGATGAGGTCAAAGAGTTCTTCAGAGCACTCGCCCTGGTATAAGCGGTAAAACACGCTGAGTAACGCAATATCTCAACGCAATTGCAGAGATTCAAGAGTATGCGACTTCTGCGTTGCCGATAATGCGTACAGCGCGACGCTGCAATCTGTCAAAGGCATCTAGAAGGTACTTTGCGAAACCGTCCCAGATGTGCGAGTACCTGCCTAACGGACATTAATTAATTCCCTGAAAGGTACCTACTTACTTGCATTTGTATTAATTTTAGTAATTATTAATAAGCAATGAGCATTTGTTTACCATTAGAAAGTCTTTATTTACAATATTTTACAATTGAACTAACTCCAAAACCTCTTAAATTACATAGTTCATAATATAAAACATTATTAATAAATTTCAGATAATGTATGTAAATAAATAAATTAAATTACCTAGCAATCAGCATTTTAAAACTAAATATTAGAATTTTTATTATTTTTTATTTATTTATTGTGGCACGCCAAAATGGCCTCACCCTGCCTGATGAAAAGCAGCCAGTGAAGCCCAAGAAGTGAAAGCGTTCATCACAGCGCTACCACGCTATGCCCAACGTTCACACTATGGCGGCCTGCATAAATGCTTTTTCACGCCCCGCTTGGATTACAAGTTCTATGACATTGCTTTGGATAAATTGTTACATTTCGAAAGTAAATGACCTCCCCTAGGGTTAATACATTCTTTAATAGCCCTTACCATATCCTTTTTTTTATACCACGCTTCAAGGCGCTTGGGCGGAGCTGCAAGCCTCCACCAAGCACTCGAAGCTAGAGCTGGTGAAAGAAGGAGCGAGCTTGTTGCAAAAGCGAACACAAGGTTGATGAAGTAGCGCAGCCCAGAATCTTCCGCTACCGAGACACATCCCGTCCCTTTCTGCCCCAGACTGATTAGAGGTATTCTGAACGAGCTGTTTTGAGCTACCAACGAAGATCCCACTAACATTCATTACATATAGATTCCTACTAACCAACCCTCATTCTATTATTGTTTTTATGTTTTTCTTTATCGAGTATAACTACTGTTAAGTGTGTAAAGTAACCTTTTGTCGACCAAACCGACCTCAGAACTCTTGGTACCCTTATTTTTATTGCAATATTTCATGATTTCTCTTGTTGAAAGAAGTTGAATCAGTAACAGTGTAATATACCAACATTGTATTGTTTAATTTATTATTTCAATAAAATACCTTGTTTTGTAATTAGTGGAGTGTTTTATTGTGTTATAGCCTCCCTACAGGAGGAGTAGAGAAGTTCCACATTACACTGGTCAGGTGTAAAGAATCGCCGCACCCTGTTCAGAATACCGAGTTTTCGTGAGGCTGTTTTGATCACGTCTTCGATGTAGTCCTTTTGGTTCAGATCGCTGCCAATCGTCATACCGAGCATATTGATACTGCTCTGAAGGCTTAGAGATAATACCCTAAAGAGTAGGAAGGGGAAGGAATGGTGATTTTTTTTGCCGTGAACGCACATACCTGTGTTTTATTGGCATTGAACTCAACAAGACTATTGGAGCCCCATTTAGATATGAGGTCCAATACCCGATTGAGTTCAATGACAAGATTCACTCGATTCAACCCGCCCTGCCGCTGAGTGATCGTTATATCCCCCATGCACTATCATCTGCATAGCAATGAATATTTATAAGTGGAAGCATATCATGGATATGCAGAAGGAACGCAGCGGACAGAAACCTTGAGGGACACCAGCGTTCACCGACATGAACCGCGAAGCGCATCCATCAGACAGGACACGGATTCTACGCTCATGCAGGAAGCCAGCGAACCAGTTGCAGAATTGAGCAGGCAGACCGTATGCCGGGTGCTTGGACAGAAGAGCTTTGTGCCAGAACCGATCAAAAGCCTTGGCTATGTGAAGGCTAACAGCCACCGACTCACCACGCTTGTCAATAGCCTTACCCCAGAGATGTGCAACGTACGCTAGAAGATCACCCGTTGACTGTTTCGGCGATCGTGAATTATGGAATATACTTCCAGGTAGTGAACAAGTTGTTTATTTAAATTCAATTCAATTCAAACATTTATTTCAGACATAGTAGTCCATACCTCAGCGTTGTAATAAAATATTATAAAATTACAAATAAAATTACAAATAAAATTACAAATAAAATTACACATAAAGATACGAATAAAATTACAAATAAAATTACAAAATAAAATTACAATAAAATTACAAATAAAATTACAATAAAAACACAATAAAATTACAAATAAAATTATAAAATTAAATTACAAAATAAAATTACATTAAAAATTACAAATAAAATTACAAATATAAAAATTTAATTAAATTAGTAAAATAAACGAATAAAATAATTAATTATCACACGTGCAGCCGAACCCAATGCATCATAAAAGGGCAGTCTACTCGTTCAGCTACAACACGCAGAATGTCATTGGGGCTTCCACGAACTCGTCTTAGCATCGAGGCTGCTCTCTTCCGAAGAATAAAATTAAAATTAAAATACATTCCATGATTTTGCACAAAACTGAAGTAACGGCTATGGGGCGGTAATTAGATGGGTCTGACCAATCTCTTTTTTTGGGGACCGCTTGCACATTAGCTTCTTTCCAATATTCCGGCACACAACCAGAAGAGAGCGAGAGACGGTAAAGGCGCGTTAACACGGAGGATAACTCCGCTGCACACATTTTCAGGACTATTGCTGAAATGCCAACAGGGCCATTAGCTTTCCGGTCATAGATTGACTGCAGCTCTGTACGGACAACAATCACACTGCCTGATTTTAAAATCAGGCATTGTGTGCCACAGTGAGGATTTGAAGATGACTGTGCATTGCAGTCAACGGATGAGGAACTTAACCACAACTCGTGGTGAGCATTGAACTCCCCCAAAAAAAACACCAATTCCGCCGAAGGAAACCGCTCTTGCGCTTCATCTGCCACCCGACTAAGGTGTTCCATAAGTCGAGTTGTCTCCATGTCGCCATTATGGAATCGGTAGACGCAGACGTAGACACGGCTATGAGAGCCCAAGTCGACGTGTACCACAAGGAGGGAAAAGGAAGGGTCCTCCAGACAGCGCAGACGGCGACAGCAAACGTCTGTCCGAACAAACAAGCAAACTCCGGCTTTGGCTTTAAAGGCTTCTTCAAGCACAAAACCGGGATAGTGCAGGTAGGTGGTGTCAACCGGACAGATTATTTGCGTCTCCGTCAAAAACATCATTGCTGGCCGTGCCGTCTCAAGATGGTAGTGTACGGCATTGAGGTTTGCATGGAGTCCGCGGATGTTAGCGAACTCGACCCCAAATGGTATGGTTGTGAAGGGGGTGTGCACCGCTGTAGGACCAGTTTTTGTGTTGGGTGCTGTCATGGTAGAGAAAAAGTGGGAGGCGTGAATCGAGGAAATGCTACCGCGATGCAAATGGTCAAAGTGGGGCGGCCTGTTTCACCAGGGATCTGCCTAAAGTTGAGTATCATTAACCTGCCGAACGGAAGGGCTACCGAACCCCCCCGGAGAATGGCCTCAGTGACCCCACCTTCCGGTCACCAGCCGGCACGACGGACCACCACCTCGAGATTATGCGTGACATGGTGAGGCAGCCTCACGAACTGGTTAGGCTCGCTTGGGCCCCTGTTCTGTGCCACGGGCGGCCAGCGGGACAGTCGTTTCTACGGGTCTTCTTGGTCGGCGGATTAATAAGGTCTTCCTGGCACTGATTCGACGGAAGCCTTCACAGAGCAAATGCATCGCAGCACCATCAACTCGAGCTCTGGTTATACGCTGGCTGATCCCGAAACGCGACCGACAAGCGGTCACTTGATGGATTTTACACCATGCGTACGGAGGAGCTTGATGGCGCAGTGGTTAACGCGCCCAGTCTGCGAGTGCTGAGGTTAAGCAACTTTCGCAAAGGCCGGTCATCGGATGGGTGACCAAAAATTTATCATCTCGAGCTCCTCCGTTCTTCGGAAGGCACGTTAAGCCGTTGGTCCTGGCTGCATTAGCAGTCGTTAACAACCACCAATCCGCACTGGGCCCGCGTGGTGGTTCATGGCCCGTTTTCCCTATCCATCCATAGGGAAGGCTTGTGCCCCAGCAGTGGAGACATAAATGAGCTGATGATGATGATGATGATGATGTACGGTGGTCACTAACCAGACGAGGCAAGCCTTACCACGCAGTGGAGCATATGGGAGCTTTAAATTCCGTTAGTCGCCTCTTACGACACCCACCAAAGGAGAGGGGCGGAGAATTGTATTCTTTCTCCATCACTGCACGGATACAAGCATTACACCAAGTTCATAAAAAAGGAGTACCCTTAACTGCATTGGTGCATGCACGGCTTACGAAATAGAAGGATGGGGACCCGCGGGGTGGTACTTTGTCCCGGCTATTCATGGTCCCGGCCCACCCCGAGATACATGTGTATTACGGTTGAATTTCGACCACTACACGACCACTTGTATTTATAATTCCCATTTATATTATTTAAATTACTTCATTTGGGTTCTAGTTAGCATCCTGTATTGCAGAAACAACCATATATAATCCAAAGTTGATCTTATGACTTAACTCACGCATTAATTATAATACGCAGCAGCCGACACAGAACTGTCGACTTTATAAAGTCCTACAAATCAATGGCATATTAACAGCCTACCCGAGCCTCCGGGCGGCATTAGCGGCCGGCTTACATGGCCGGTAGGACTTTTACACGTCACGATTCCTCAAAAATCAAAAATTACAATATCAACTGTAAAGTCACATGAGTTGAACTCAGATAGTTCAACTCGTACAAAAACAAGTTTTTTAAACAAATGTTTAAGAGCAAGGACAAGAGTTTTGCGCGAAATCTCAATCTTGTAAAATTTACAAATTAGAAATCATAAAGGTATAATAAATCCAAAGATTTATTGAAATCCCGTGAGATGGAAAATGACATAATAGGCCTTAAAAGACAACATGATAGTTGTAATTAACATTTTTTAGTAGATTTACTGTTTAATGTCGTCAGAGCTAAAATTCCCTAAACTATTTTCTTAGGTCGGTCGTGCGGTCGAGGATCTGTGATTATCTGCGACGTAAATCAGCAGCGAGTCAACACCATTGTCACTGCCAACAGTTAATTAAGCCAGCTGAAGGGCTCCTCTGGTGCAGCTGTTATTAGCCAAAACTTGGAACTGTACAAGCTGTTAGCGCTAGGGTTTAAACTACTTTTAGGGTCTTTTATTTTTAACTTCTCCTCCGACTTAAATCGCCGAAGCCTTTATTTACTAATTCTCTTTTTCGTGCGTCTCTCCCCTATATATAATACTTCTATGGTCTAGTATCATAGAGATCAGGTGTCTAGAGTTGGTCCACCGACTTCTGTGTGAAAAGCAACTTGCGGGTCGTCAAGGTGAGAACGCGGACGGCTAGTGAGGGGCACTCCTGCTCCTCGAGCTGTCTTTGCACCTGGACTCTGCTTGTTGCTTGCTGCTTATCATCAGGTAGTGCGGAGTCATTTGTCAATTCTGTTATAAAAAGACTAACCGGTCTTAATAGATAAGATAAGATAAGACAAATTTTTATTGCCATAAAATTGTGTAAAATATATCGCAGGTGTTAAGCATATAATAATGGGAACAAACAATTTACCCTAGTCGGGCATGACATTTTTAGTAGGTTGTTACATAGAAACAGCCACTATGCTGCCACTATGCTGTTAAACTGTAGAACGGCTACATCCCATTTGGTAAACTTCCCATTTCGTAACCCTCCGACTTTACAGAACGCCTTATCTATAAGTCATCTTTTCAATTTAATTTTAAAGCAGCTTAAATTTACTGAGGCTTTTTGATCTGTGGGCAGATGATTGAATATTTGGATACCAGTTACATGGGCACTCTTGTGATACAGGGCATTATAAATATTTGGTAAAGACAAGTCATATGTATATCTCTTCCGCAAATTACAATTATTTGTGCTTTTACGTTTAAAATAGATCCCCAAGTTTTATTCCCAACCGGGTTACGTAGGTAATGTGCATGATTTGGGTGATGATAAGATGGTAAAATGGTAAAGCTAGCCTGGTGTAGTTAGGAGAAGCCCTAACTATATCTGGCTAGTTTCACCAATTCATCTCAATCTATTAAATAAAGTCGGTACACAAAAATCCACTTAACATCAGGTGGAATGGAGTCATTTGCCGCGCTAACCATAAAAACAACATCCAGATAGAATAGCCAGTTCCTCAGTAGGAAGAAGTAACTAGTTCCAGATGACTACCAGATAGTCCTTTTGGTCTTATCGTTACTATCTTTTCTGCTATCCCATTGAAAAATAAAAGTTATTTCACTACAGCCACTCAGGGTTAAAATATTCCAAAACAAACAATTCAAATTGAATTACGGCAAACTACAACACTTGATCAAAAACAAATCTATGCCTATATTGTTTTCACAAAAAAAGACTTGATGGTTCTAAGACAGTTTCTCTGTATTTCTTAAGGTTTCAGACTTCCTTACATTGTCCGATCGGATGAGTTAATAAACCGGCCAAGTGCGTGTCGGGCCACGCGCAGTGTAGGGTTTTGTAGCCCATCTCAATAATGCGTATATTTTTAAATGGCTCATATACTTAAATGTAGATACTACCGGTTTCACACACAGAGTACTCCGAAATCTCGACGTCAATAAGGCCAGTGGTCCAGATGAAATACCGGGTAGAGTTTTGAGGAATTGTGCACCTGAGTTGTCTCCTGTTTTGACGCGCTTGTATCGCCTCTCTCTTAAGCAGGGAGTGGTGCCAAAATCGTGGAAGCTAGCTAATGTTCAGCCTGTTCCCAAGAAGGGTAGTCGTGCCGACCCTGCAAACTACAGACCAATCGCCATAACCTCCATAATCTGCAAAGTTATGGAAAAGGTCCTAAACCACAAACTGCTGACGTACTTAGAGCATAACGATCTCCTCAGCGATCGTCAGTACGGCTTCCGCCAGGGACGGTCTACTGGGGACCTCTTAGTGTACGTCACGCACTGTTGGGGCGAAGCCATCGAGAAACACGGCGAAGCCCTTGCCGTGTCCTTGGACATCTCGAAGGCTTTTGACAGGGTTTGGCATAAAAGTCTGATAAGCAAGCTTCCCGCGTACGGCATCCTTACTGGCTTTTGCAATTGGATCACAGACTTTTTGAGTGAGCGGTCGATCAGAGTAGTCATTGATGGCTGCTCCTCTGACATCATGGCTATCGACGCCGGAGTTCCTCAAGGGTCTGTTCTTTCGGCAACTCTTTTCCTGCTTCACATCAACGACCTGCTTCAGCCAGGGATAGTTGGGTACGCAGACGATAGTACTGTTGCAGAAAGATACATTCCGGCTGCGGGAGCCAGAGAGGGAAACATTCACTCTCTAAGAGAGGCCATGGTTGAGCGAGCAGACGTGACCTTAAACCTCGTCTCCAATTGGGGGGACGACAACCTGGTCCGTTTCAACGCCTCCAAAACACAAGCGTATCTGTTCTCCGCCAAAAGGAGTCCATTTCTTCTGACTCCTACTTTCCGTGGTACGTCCATCCCAATCAAGGGCACCCTTGAGCTGTTAGGCATGGAGTTGACTGCAAATCTCAACTTCGGCTTAACCATCGAGTCCAAAGCTCAGACTGCAGCAAAAAAGCTGGGCATCCTGAACAAGGTGCGGCAGTATTTCACACCAGAGCAGATCCTTAGCCTGTACAAGGCTCAAGTCCGATCGTGCATGGAATACTGCAGTCACCTTTGGGACGGATCTGCCAAATACCAGTTGGCCGCACTCGACTCGGTGGAACGCAGAGCTATAAGGCTCATCGGTGATGATGCGCTTGTCGAGGCCAAGCTTACCAGCCTCGCACATCGCCGTCGTGTCGCCTGCCTGTGTGTCTTTTACCGACTTTACCACGGAGAGTGTGCCGGGGAGCTTTTCGAGCTCATACCACCATCGCCCTTTTACCACCGAACCTCCAGACGTACTGCAGGATATCATCCCCACCTAGTTGAAATTCCACTATGTCGCACTAAGCGCTAATTTTTGCTGCGCACTGGCAAGGAGTGGAATTCTCTGCCATCGTCTGTGTTCCCAAAAACTTATAACCTGAATTCCTTCAAGGCGAGAGTTAATAGGCATCTTCTAGGGCAGCTCGCTCCATCTTAGACCTCATCTACGCTCACCATCAGGCGAGATCGAGGTCAAGAGCTGTCTTTATAAGGCATAAAAAAAAAAAAAAAAAAAACCTGACAACGTTATTTAAGTAGTTCCCGATGAGGAATTTGTACTGCGCCAAGTACATTTTATAAGTTGGTCGACTGTTACTCGTAAACTTTTAAAGCCTACTTAGCTGTGATAGTTTTGCTTTAACTTCATCATATATACAACTACCTTGAATTTTAACACGTATCCAAAATCAACCAATTGGCTGGCGGGGGGAGAGGGGGGGGGAGGACACTTGACTCTAACAAAATTTTGCACTTTCAAGCTTAATAGTTCACAAACAGATGCCTCAATCAAAAAACTGTTTTTACAAACCCTCAATATTTTTTTAATTGCTATCCAATGGCACCTTACACTATGGGGTAGACAAGAAAAAAAAATTACATTCCCACTACAGGTCTACACGTTAAATTTTTCAAATTTTTCTTCACCACTTTGTCGGCGTGATTAATTCAATTCAATTCAAACATTTATTTCAGACATAGTAGTCCATACCTCAGCGTTGTAATAAAATATTATAAAATTACAAATAAAATTACAAATAAAATTACACATAAAGATACGAATAAAATTACAAATAAAATTACAAAATAAAATTACAATAAAATTACAAATAAAATTACAATAAAAACACAATAAAATTACAAATAAAATTACAAAATTAAATTACAAAATAAAATTACATTAAAATTACAAATAAATGTACAAATATAAAAATTTAATTAAATTAGTAAAATAAACGAATAAAATAATTAATTGCCTGATTCACAATGCCTGATTTTAAAATCAGGCAGTGTGATGTCCGTGCGGAGCTGCAGTCAATCGATGTCCGGAAAGCTAATGGCCCTGATGGCATCCCAGCAATAGTCCTGAAAATGTGTGCAGCGGAGTTGTCCCCCGTGTTAACGCGCCTTTACCGTCTCTCGCTCTCTTCTGGTTGTGTGCCGGAATCTTGGAGAGAAGCTAATGTGCAACCGGTCCCCAAAAAAGGAGATCGGTCAGACCCATCTAATTACCGCCCCATAGCCGTTACTTCAGTTTTGTGCAAAATCATGGAACGTATTTTAAATAAACAACTTGTACACTACTTAACACTCCATAATTCATGATCGCCAATACGGGTTTCGGCCGAAACGATCAACGGGTGATCTTCTATCGTACGTTGCACATCTCTGGGGTGAGGCTATTGACAAGCGTGGTGAGTCAATGGCTGTTAGCCTTGACATAGCCAAGGCTTTTGATCGGGTCTGGCACAAAGCTCTTCTCTCCAAGCTCCCGGCATACGGTCTGCCAGCTCAGTTCTGCAACTGGGTCGCTGGCTTCCTACATGAGCGGAGAATCCGTGTCCTGTCTGATGGATGCGCTTCGCGGTTCATGTCAGTGAACGCTGGTGTCCCTCAAGGTTCCGTTCTGTCCCCCACGCTGTTCCTTCTGCATATCAATGATATGCTTCCACTTGGAAATATTCATTGCTATGCAGATGATAGCACAGTGCATGGGGGATATAACGGTCACCCAGCGGCCGGGCGGGTCGAAACCGAAGTTAACCGGGTGAATCTTGTCATTGAGCTCAATCGGGTATTGGACCTCATATCTAAATGGGGCTCCAATAATCTTTTTGAGTTCAATGCCAAGAAAACACAGGTGTGTGCAAAAAAGTCACCATTCTTTCCCCTTCCAACTCTTCAGGGTACATCTCTAAGCCTGCAGAGCAGTATCAACATGCTCGGTATGACGATTCGCTGCGATCTGAACCAAAAGGACTACATCGAAGCCGTGATCAAAACAGCCTCGCGAAAACTCGGTATTCTTAACAGGGTGCGGCGATTCTTTACGCCTGACCAGTTGTGCCTTTTGTACAAGACACAGGTACGGTCTTGCGTGGAGTATTGCTCGCACATCTGGGACGGTTCCGCAAAGTACCTTCTCGATGCTTTGGACAGATTGCAGCGTCGCGCTGTACGCATTATCGGCAACGCAGACGTCACAAATACTCTTGAAACTCTGCAATTGCGAAGAGATATTGCGTCACTCAGCGTGTTTTACCGCTTATACCATGGCGAGTGCTCTGAAGAACTCTTTGACCTCATCCCACCTTCTCCCTTCTTCCATAGGAGTACACGTACTGCTCTCCGGAGTCACCGCTTCACTGTCTCTAATATTCCATCGCGCACTAAGAAATTTGGTGACTCGTTTTTTTGTCGCACCTCCAAAACATGGAATAGTTTGCTAGCACACGTTTTCCCTCCTTCCTATGATATGGGGTCCTTCAAACGAGGCGTGAAGAGGCACCTTGTGGGCCGGCAAAGTGAGGATAACTGACGCTGCGCTGTTCTCACGCTGCACCAGTAATCGTCGCATCTGGATTCCATATTTACTTAACATCAGGTGAATTGGAGTCATTTGACGTGCTACGTATAAAAAAAATAAAAAAAAAAATTATCACACGTGCAGCCGAACCCAATGCATCATAAAAGGGCAGTCTACTTGTTCAGCTATAACACGCAGAATGTCATTGGGGCTTCCACGAACACGTCTTAGCATCGAGGCTGCTCTCTTCCGAAGAATAGCCTGAAATCCATCGGTATGAGCTTCCGCGAACATGCCTGATGCACTGCAGTACCGTGGCAGACCCAACAGCACCCTGAACGCGTTGTTGTACTGCACACGCAAGGCGTTGATGGTTTTTTGCGTAAAGTTGACCCACAGGTTACACGAATAGAAGGACTGGCAAAAAGCCTTAAAAAGTATCACCTTAACGGGTTCTGTACATCGAGCAAACCTGCGAGCCAACATATTGCATCTTACCGCCAACGCTCTCGCTCCCTTTCGATGTCCTCGTTATCAGAAAGGTCCTCTGTAACCCAGATATTTAAAATGCGATACCTGTTTTAGTGCAGTACCATCAAGAAAGACTTGAGGTACTGATGTGATATTGTGACCCCTAGACTTAAACATCAGCAGTTCACTTTTCTTAGCATTATATCTTAGTCCATGAGCGCCAGCATACTTCTCACAAATACTAAGAAGTTTTTGAATGGCACTAATCGAGGGGGCCAGCAGTACCATGTCGTCTGCATAGCTGAGATTATTTATAAACTTTCCGTCAATGGAGCAGCCAACACCGGCGCCGCTGAGCTCCTCGACAAGCCCATTCACGTACAGATTGAACAGGCGGGGTGAGGTTAACCCCCCCTGTCTCACACCACATCTGAGCCTGTACTCTTCAGATACCTCTCCCGCCCATCGGACAACATTTGTTTGGTTTTTGTACCAATAGTCAAAAACATCAACTATTTCCCCTGGGAGACTCGTATCAGCCCTCATTTTATCCCACAACAACTCATAGGACACCAGATCGAAGGCCTTCGATAGGTCTTGAAAACACGCATATACTGGGGTTTTCCGATCAGTATAATACCGGACGGTATGCTTCATGCAAAGTATCGCAGCCTCTGTAGACAGTTCAGACCTAAATCCGAACTGTGCATCATTCAACTTCAGATGACTGTTTAAGATGCGATCAAGCAGACCGTCCAGTACCTTTGCCACAGTAGTGGCCAACGAAATAGGCCTATAGTTGGTTTTGTCAGAAGGATCTCCAGTCTTATTCTTGACAATTGGCACAACCACCGTCTTCATAAATTCCGACGGCAAGTACGCGTATCGCACACAAAAAGTAAACAACATTGAAAGAACCCTGGGCAAAAGTACACCTGCATGCTGTAAATGCTCAATACTGAGTCCGTCATGTTCTGGAGACTTTCCCCGCTTCATACGCTTAATAACAAAAGCTACTTCTTTTGCTGTGAAGTTAGTTGGTAATTGGGACTTGACAGGCTCAGGATCAAGCGTCCGCAGCTGGCAGGTTAGCTGAGATGGTTGTACATGAAAGTGGTCTTTAAACAAGTTAGCAATATCTCCGGGCTTAGTCACACCTTCCACACTTAGAGGAACTGGCTGCCTGGGGCTTAGCCTCTTAGTGCATTTCCAGAAGCTCTTAAAATCACTCTTAGCATGATGTGATGCCAAAACATCCATCTTCAACCTCTCCTCGTTATTCTGGCACCACTTTAGTTTGGCTTTAAATACACGTCGAGACTCCGCCATTCTCTCATAGAGAGGACCACTGTTCGGACTACCGTCTTGCCTCCAAATCTGGAAGTGAGACCTCGCCTCAGAATGTAAGGCTTGAACATGCTTATTCCATCCAACCACCCTACGCTTCCTTTCGCCCCGGGTCCGACAGTTTGAAGTGGCTTCGGCCGCGCTACTCAGTACATTAATAACATTATTGTATAGCTTGTCTATAACTAGCTTATGATCAGGGTTTTTACAAACGTTATCACAACATTTACATAACTCGGACGAAAAATCAATTTCCCTTAGTCCTTGATGACATAACTTACTATACTCTTTAATCTGTGTTTTATTCCTGTCCCCCCATACTACTTTATCACAATTATTCACAATTTCTGTTCTGGGTACACTAAGAGGGTTGATAGAACACAGATTGACTCCAATTTCGAGAGGCAGATGATCTGACCACATACTGTCATAGTGTACCCTCGCATCTATCACCGACTGCCACGCAGACTCGGTAACCAAACAATGATCCAACCAGCTTGTACTGCCGTGCGCGTCGCTAATAAATGTGAAAGTACCAGAATTTATTCCTAACTTATTTATGTCTGCACAAATCCAATTTTGCTCATTACAGAATGAATTAAAAGTTCAGTACCAAATAAGTCATTAGGTTTCGCATTAAAGTCTCCTAATATAAATACAGAAGCTACTTCATTACCATCTATTATTGCACTTATTTCACTAAGACAGTCTGCGAAATCAATTAAGTTTTCGCTACAACTCACTGGCATATGTCATATAAACGGATATGACTAGAAAAGAACGATCACACACACTAACTTTTACCGCCGAGAGACGCACACTAGTACATGGGATCACTGACACTGTTTCGAACGCACTCTTCCGCCATAACAACGCCACACCACCGTGAGGTCTACCTCTCAGGATACCAGCGGACGTGTCCATAGCAGATGTACCCGTAAAACCAAAGTTAGTGTCGATAGTACTAAGGAGTGGAAGGTCGTGTTGGAACAGCCATGTTTCCTGTAGGGCTATAATGTCAGCTTTTCCACATAGCGTTCTTACATGATCTATGGAACGTGTGAGCGATTTGCAATTAAAACTTATAAAATTACTTCTAGATAGTACTCTGCTTGTCTGTCTTAGACCCATTTAGTTTATTGTTTTTATTCCTATAACTGAAGTCTATATATCGTCTAAAGGCGATGCCTTCAGGCCACACATGATCCTCCAAAAACAATTCAATTTTTTGTTTTGGTACAAAAATCTTATAGGCATTGTAACCTTTTTGCTGCTTCATTTCAATCTTTTCCAGTGTGACGGTCACATTAGTTTTCCCTCTAATATAATCCGCAATGTCCCCAGGCGTAGTGCTCTTATCAACATTATTTATAAATAATGGGACTTTCAGATCTGCTGCCTTAAACCTACAATCAGATGATGTAGCAGCGATCCCTTTTTTTCCAATAAATCTGTTCTTATATCGTTTCTTCTGTACCTCAATCCATTCGCTACTTTTGCTTGGTTTTTTCCAACCTCCCGCCGCACGCGCAACATCAACAAATGAACGCATAGGTACAATGTTATCGGCTACGATTCCCGAGATAGGGTCCGAAACCGCAGTGGGCCTCGCTACCTCAGGTGCAGCGCAGTCCGGCTGCCTATTCTGTGGTTCGGATTCGCTCAGGCGTGTCGAAACCGCGGTACTGGCCTCCACGCGCTCACCTGGCGGCCGCGTCGGCGTTGCCGTCGTGCCCGTCGTCGCGCAGGCAGAGACGGAGACAGCGCATTCATTAGTGGTCTTCTTTTGCGCGCGTGAACGGGACGGACAATCACAGCTGACTTTTGCGATAGCAGCGTTCGAGCTAACGGTTTTTTGTTCCTTATTAGGCAAGGTCATATGTATAAGGCCAATGGAACCGCTATCGTAATTAAAACTGTCTAAACATGCACCCCTTCTTACATTTATGTTTCTGTACAGTGGTTGTTCTGGTACAAATTCTACTGTTACTGGGTCTAATTCGGTTTGCACGTTGTTGACCGATGGTCTAACATTACAATTTGCTTTCAATAAGTCATCCCTAGTTTGCGTTAACTGCTCGACTGTTACGTAAGTATTCTTTATAGTTTGTACTTCGTTTTGCAATTTCAAAAGGTCTTTAATAGTCTAGTTACGTCTACGTGATCAAATGTTATTGGTGGCAGTTTATTTAGATCATGAGCTACAAAAGTTGGAATTTTTTCGGGATCTATCGTCTTAAAAATTTCAATAACGTCGAACAAGTCCTTGTCGCGTTTTCCATCCTTAATTTTGCGTTTAACTTTACGTGTTTGAGTAGGAATAGATAGAAAAAGTAACGACTTAGCTGTTTCTATGTCCTCCGTTGAGAAGGCAGTGGTACATATCCTCACCAAACTCTCACTATCCATCACCTCATGCTTATGTTGCACAAAAGTTAACAGTTCGTTTACTACTAGATTGCAGTAAATGCACTTTAGCGTACTAGACATCTTTACAAAAACAACAGCAGAGCTTCGCTTTAACAACCGTTCGCGTTACGCGCACGGCGCTGACTGAATTGACTGAAACGGCGCTGATTAATATGAATATCCATGCCAAATTACTGCTTTCTAGTACTAAGAGTCTATGAGCTAGGCTGGGGACAGACAGACAGACAGACAGACAGTCGGACATGGCGAAACTATAAGGGTTTCTTTTTGACTACAAAACCCTAAAAAACGGATTCGTATTGTCTCACCTAAAGTTTTTTACCCCAAATTGTTAATCCTACCGATTTGTAATTCGAATGATCACTCTTCCTAAAATTACAATTTGTAAAGGCTGGCTTTTTCCTTGGCCAGAGACTAAGCATTGCCATTCAACGTGGCAATGCCGCCAGCCTCTTGGGTACTTTACCAGTCGACTGCGACGCGGAGGAATTTTTTGACGCCATATTTTAGTTTTGTATTAGTTTTAGTTACTTTAGGTTTTTATTTATCTGTATTTATAAAATTGAAATGTCACTCATTCACTCACTGACTATACAATTTGTAGTACTTACTAGGTACAGACGATGTTCATAACACTCATGTTTCCGAAAATTGTAATTTATATATTATTGATATTTAAACTCCTATTGTTGTTTTTCATAACGCTTTTATCCCTAAACATAATTTCCATTGTAAAGTGATGTATATTAATGTGAGAAACCTTCTAAAGTCGCTGTGTTTATGTCAACTTAACCTAATTTATTTTTAAGTCGCATCAAATAAAAATATAGGAAAACAAATAATAGTATAATAGATGTTTATTGCTACTAACATTGTGAAGTTGAATGATTCGGGATTATGAACATTATAAACAGAGTAGTTAGGAATTGTGATTGTCAGGATGAGAAATGTAAGGAAGAACGTTTTCGGAGTTCCAATTATCGGAGTTGAAAATTTAGGTGAACTTTGGCGCACCCTAAAAAAACACCTTTATACTATGCCAAAAAAAACAGTTTTTTTAAAATTGGTACAATTTTAAATTAAGGGTACAATCAAATAAATTAAACACGTAAGTTAAATAACCACAAAGCTAAGCAAATGCGCTACAAATTCTGGGAAACTGGGCTCGTCCTTCCAATATTTTGAAATGAAATTAACTAATAAAACGGATACAGAAAAACTAATATTTGATTGGTCGTGTCCATTTGTGAAATTAGTTTGGCTATAGACGGTTCTTTGTTATATATTCTCTATAGTTGGAGTATGTTATATTATTTTTACGATGTAAGTGTATATTATACATATCGTCGGCGTAAATTGTACTACCAAAGCCCTCAACTTCATAACTGTAATTCTGTTGATCATCATCATCGTCGTCATCGCATAGGCCTCCCGTGGCTCGTACGGTCCTGCGCTATCCATATCCACATCTAGCCCGCCACTTGAACTATGTCGTCTGACCACAAACTATTAGTATTAATAATTCTAAATGTCAAAATTTTAATGTTTGTTATATTCTCGAATCGTCCACACCTTTGATCTCATTTTGTAAAGGCTCTCCATCTGTGTATTTTCTTGGCAAAGATCTATAAAATAATAAGACTGTCATATCGACTTTTGTATTTTTTCTCAGCAACTTTCTGTGTATTCTCTTATGAAGTTGCAATAAAATTGTTATATATGATGATTATGATCTATCCATCTAAATCAGCATTATCATCTTGTATCTAAATAAACCATTAGAGCAGCTGTTCGATTCATAAATGTCAATTAAATTCGCGCTTGGCCGGCGCGGTTTTCATCGATCGACCCAATATTGTTAATGGTGAATAACAGTAACTTATGTTTTGTTTAGGTTTCATTAATATAATTATCAATATTAGTTGATAGTCTTATCTAATATTACACATATAATTTTATTCATAAAAGCAATGAAAATAATAAAAAAGAATAATAACAGTTCATTCATAAATAAAACACTTCAACTAACTCGCCTGTCCGAGACAAGGTGCCCAAAATACTGGCGGCATTGCGTTTTTTAAACAGCCGGCATCTGACATGATCAAATATTTTTATTTATTTTGTTAGCTGAGTACTGAAATCTAATTAAGTACCTACATTATAAATAAAATATTGCTGCTGTTATTCCTTTAATAATAATGGTTACACTAAAGCCCTTTAGAAAGCCGCTTGTGCTAGGAGAGTGTTCACGTCAGTAGACTGACGTGTCTGTATCGGCTGCCGGGAAAGCAATGCCGACACAGCAGAGTGGGCAGATAGGGGAGGAACAGAGAGCTGAGGAGGGATCGATGATGAATAATGGGATATTTGGGACTTACTTGGCGAGCTGACGTTGACGGCGTGGCCATGACACGACTGTCGTGGAGATGGAGCTGATGCTGGTAAAGTCGCTTATTTCGCGCACACACACACACACACGCGCACGCGCACTTTATGAAGGGGTGTACCGGCCGGTAGGCAATTAACGAGATAGTTCTAGAAGGTTCTGGAGCGGAGAGCTGATGGTATAATTATATTTCTCTATGGCTGATCGAATCGGGTTGTGCTGAACACCGCGAATTCACAGGTGGGCCGATCGTTGAGAACTCAAATGACCAAATGCACCCGCACACACATTCGTTCCGCCGTCGGCTTTTATTTTAATGATACCGTCGCGTTTCTGGCGCGAACAATGTCTATGGGTATTGAATCACAATTTATCGCATTCAACTCGAGTATCTCACAGTTTGGCTACTGAATCTTGAAATGTAATGCTTTATTCAATTCAGGTACATAAGTGGGTATATGAACGCTAATAAAGTTCGTATCATTAAAAAAAACACATATTTGCACTCAAAATATTATGATTACATACATAATAGGCCTTAGTGTATCTATTAGTGTATCCATAATATAATTACAATTTAATAAATAATACATTGATTTAATGCGATTTTACCACTGATACGGAAGGTACTTCAAACGAGGCGTGAAGAAGCACCTTGTAAGTCGGCAGGGTCAGGGTGAATGATGCTGCGATGTTTCACGCTGCACCAGTTGTCTTCACGTCTAGACTCCATTTCCACTCAACATCAAAGGTCCTTGCATGAATCTTAAAAACAAGCAAGAAAACTGAAAGTATTCTTTTTGAAATTCATAATTCAGCATTTTAAACATTCTTATCATTGATATAATGTCTTCATGTAATATGTAAATACTCGTAGATTATTCAGAATTAGCATTATTATGTATATTTTTATCAGTTAATAGTGGTAATGGTCCTTCTTCGTCTTCTGGTAACAATTTGCTGTGTCACTAACCACCGCGGCTGCAGAACTAAATTTGTCGTGATAATTGCAAATTAATGTTATCAGTTAAAGTCAGGTAACATTATAGTTTTGCAAAATGAACAATTGAATTTTAAAATTTATCATGTATCGAAAAGTTGCAAGATTTAGCATGTATTTGTCCTGGTTGATCAATATTCTAGTGCTTTTCCAGGTATCGGGAATACTTATTGTTCGCAAATTCTCCAAAAACTGCACAAAATGTGTTATTTTTTTCTTAGCTTATGCTGCTCCATTGCTAGCCCTACTTAAGTCCTTTCACTCGTCTCTTTTTCGAGTTAGTGTACTCATCGGTGGTTTCACCATCAATCTAAAATTTATCTTTGCATGGCGATTCCAAAGATTGTCTGCAAGAGATCAATTTCAGTGGTATGACTTAACCACTCTTTGTAGGTCCTCTTTCCTCTTTTTATTTAAAATAAAACTGTTTCTTGGTGTGCAATGAAGTATTTAAATAATATTCATCTAATGTTTAACCTATCTTGCAGAATACAGAAACTATATTGAAGAAAATCTAGTTCGGTTGCATCAAAATTATTCGTGCAGAATAATTCAGTCAACGCTATCTTTGACTGAAGTAGACTTACAGTTCTATGTTACCGAATACAGACAATGAGACTGTAAGCGCACTACACGAGAACAATGCAGAGAGCATAATTGAAATCAAATATCCTGGTGAGGCACGGCGCACGGGGTCCCAGCGGATTGCCTCCTGGCTCCGTCTGAGGCCAGTAACAAAGCACTCGATATTCAGATTAGATGGTAGGAATTCTATCTGCAACATTTTGCTGAAAAAATTCAATATTGCTACAGGCTAATCAAATTGTACAGTACGACAATAATGTTTACAAATCTACAACATATTGCTAAGCTAGGTTACAGTGAAGCCGTTACAGGTTAAATGTCTCTCTGATCTTACCCACCGTTCTTTCGTTCGTTCTAGACACAGCGGTCCCGGGTTCGATTAACAATAGGCTACATAATCACTGTACTTTGTTTGGTTAGTGGCATGGCTTGTTTTATTTTTTTATTTGTATTTATTTATTTATTTATTTATTTTAAGGCAACAAAGTTTTTACAAACAAGCCCATAGATATATACCTTACAAACTAACATACATACCAATATAAACAAATATTGTTAGTAAATAAAACGTATAGCTATGTTAGTATTTAAGCACTTCCTTGTGCTGGTCCGGTGGTGTTAGCTGACAGTCTACCGCGAAAGCGCCGGTACACCACGCCCTTCGGCCAGAAGTCCTCCCTCATGAAGATGTCGTGCAACTTGGTTGTCGCGACTCCAGCGGCTCCACCCTTTAAGTCCAACTTGCTAGCTACCCCTAGCTAGATCTCATCTAAGTTTGTTGCCATAACAACATTGTTAGTACTGCTGAGTTTTGATAGTTAGAAGATATTAAATCCATTTCCTCAAGATATTAGTAGGGGGTTCAGCGTTAAGTGCGCTGAAATCTTCGACCTAATTTTCACTTGCCATTAAGTGAGATACTTACCGTCAGGCTTATTTGAAATCCACCTATATTATCTTAGTCTGTACTTAAATCAAAATGTTCGTAGGTACTACTGTTGTGTTCCTGCAATGAGTTGATATTAAATTCAATTCATCAGTAGATTTGTAGAGGATTCTAGGTGAAGTGCGCCTCTTACCATCAGATACGACGAAGACCAAGCGCGTCCCAGTTGTGAAACTATAAATATAACTTGTGTAAATATAACTCTATCTGACGTGACATTTTTGAAAAAATAAAATTAACAATTCTTGTTTCACTGCTGTGGCGGGTTTTGTGCGGGTTAATATTACCTTGGTTATAAAAAGCGTGTTATTTACCTAATGAGTCTTTTATGTTAGCAGTCTGCGATTTCCTATTACAGACCAATTAATAATCTTTTTATTTACATTTTTAAGATGTTTCACAGTGCTGCAGCATGCAGGTTGGGATTGGGATTTTGAAGAAAAAGCCAGCTTGTCGCAACCTATGTGGCACCGCACCGACGGGACCGAAACGCCTGCTGCGTCCAGCGATACCGACGACGCTGCTGTACGTGTCCCGACTTCATTACTCTACGAAGGCGGAAGAGCTCGTAGAGTACAACGAGTGAAGTCCAACGCCACTTTGAGGGTCGAGCGGTTGGAGTCCCGCCACAACGTCAATTTCAATTCATTTGTGGTGAGAGTACCAACCGACCATCTGTCGACCTTCATGAAAGAGGACTATTGGCCGAAAGGAGTCATGTTCAGGCGGTTTCGAGGCCGGCTACCGGACACCACGCTGCGTCGCAAGTCGCCGTCTTTACGTGTAGCATAGTTTTTAATTTATATATTATATTATTTGTATGTATGTTAGTCTGTAAGGTATCTATTCTATGGGCCTCTTTATATTTTATCATCTTGTAAATTGTTTTGTTGCCGGAAATAAATAAATCTATTCTATTCTATTGGGAAGGCTCCGGTGATTTTCGTAAACTGACAGTTGTTAAATTCACCAATCCACCTTAAATCTGGCTGGTATGTCCGTCTGTATGGCTATTTCTGTTGTTATTTTTCGTATGTTGGAAGGCCTGGAAGTTGAGACTATGAGACTATGAGACATTTTATAATAGCAAAATCACTTGTACAAACAAACCTTCAATTACAGGATTTGCTTAGTGTATCTGTGCCACTCATAATGTTACTAACCATGTTTTAAATTCCTAATTACATCTTTTACTTCATCGAAACATGGAGTCAAACTGTCTGCAAACAAACGTAGCTTAATTGAAACAAAACATCTCGCGGGATGCGTCTGACGCTCAGGCAAGGAGTCTCGGCTGAAATATTATTATACTGCATTTGGGTAGGGCTGGTGCATACAACCGCTTATTTTAAAGTGTCTACATTCTTGTGTATTTGAAAATATGCTTGAATATCTTGGTTATTGTGATTTGGTCACTATTTTAAATTGGATTTGTGATTTAGCTACATTACACTATATTAGGGAGCTCGATGGCGCAGTGGTTAACGCGCCCGGTCTGCGAGTGCTGAGGTTAAGCAACTTTCGCAAAGGCCGGTTATCGGATGGGTGAGCAAAAATTTATCATTAGCAGTCGTTAATAACCACCAATTCGAACTGGGCCCGCGTTGTGGTTTATGGCCCGTTCTCCCTATCCATCCATATCCATCCATAGGCAAGGCTCGTGCCTCAGTAGTGGGGATATAAAATGAGCTGATGATGATGACGACACTATACCATTTTATTGCGCTTAATATTATTTTGACCAAAGTGCCTTACTCACCTTTACCCAGCGAGGGTTTTACAAGTTTTATCAAAAAAATTAAGTAGGTACCACATCGTTTCTTTTCGGGTTCTATCCGAGATGACAAAGTTATCACTTTGTACACAAAGTACTGATGAGATGACACTACATACCATCCACAATTCCACATACTTACTAGATACTGACACAAACATTTTTGATCGCAGAATTATAAGAACTTTACTTCAAGTTGGCAACCGCTAGTTACATTCTTTATTGGCGATAAAGCAGTAAAGTGTTTATCGATTTCGATGGTGTCTGTACCACATCGTAATAACTTTACTGTAGGTTAATAAGTTTCACGCTACGCTTCAGCTAGTTCTGTTCCTTGTTCAGACTTGAGGTGAAGAATTGAGGTGTCCAGCGACTTTCGTTATTGACTGTACTCACTGCTTACTGTTTCCATTGGGTTGCATCAAGATTGGTCACGAGCTGATGTCAGTTGGTAGCACAGTGCGTGTTCCAATAGTGTGTCGACACTGATTGTTAGTAGTCTTAATACCAATATTCTAATTCCGTAAAAGAAAGGAGGAAAAAAAACTCTTTTGTCGAGAGAAAAATACAGTTTAAGAAGCTTTCTAAAAAACTGGCCGCGTTTCGTGGTACGTGGTCAGAGGTAAACCTGTGCACCTTGAAAAAAGTTGGACCAAAAAAATGTATAAAATTAACGTCAGTAGATCAATATGAAATTTTTCATTTCCATGACAACCAAGTCAGAAGTATTTGCCTTTCAACAATTGGTAGCACTATTCAACTACATAAAGTTCAAATCAAATGTCTGCCTCCTTTGAACGCTCCCTAAGGATTTGCCAGGACTGTTACCGAGAGAGTAATCATGTTTTAACCACGCTATTAGATTTTCAGACAAGTACAAAATTTTGAAATGGTAATATCTTTGGTTTATGATAGTAAATAGTTCCACGTATTAGCCACAGCTATTTCTAGATATTTATTATTACTATTACTATTACTATTTCTAGATATATATTATTACACAAAAAATAGGCCTTGATGGCCTAGTGACAAAGAGGTTTTGGGTTCAATTCCCAGGTCGATCAGTGTGTTTAGAATGTTTTAATGCAAAGTGTGGTCGTGGCAAGGCATAACTTAATTTCAATGATGAAGTCCTTTGCCCAGCAGTAGTACCTACAACGTTTTTAATTTAAAAAAAAAACAAGTTATAGGCTATTTACTTACTTCTTATTTATAATTCGATAAATAACACTAGATAACTAACAGTGATATTAATTGACGTAATGCAGGCACATGAAAAGCATTACACAAACAACACATTGAAAGACTCAAACACTTACTTATCTTTACAAGAGATTACTTAATCATCTCATCAATGTTGCTAACACCGTTATAAAGTAACTCCAAGGTCTTTTGTTTTTCCCGGAACCACTCAATGTTTATAAGAATTTCTATTGGGTTCTTTTTAAGAAAAATCTGTTAGCACCCTGCCTACCCTGACTGAATTCCGATTAGAGAAAGACAAAGAGCCGATTGTGGATCGTTCGTTGAAAGTGGGGAATCAATTAAAGAGAACCATCGATTCTCCCGAGCGATAATGTCTGTCAGGAGTAAGTGAAAATAGCTGATAAGATTGTCGACGCCGCCGCCGCCGCCGACCTTCTTTTAATTATTTTTAAAACGCTTATCGCATTTTACCTATCGGTCCATTAAACACCGACGCGAGGGTCCAGCGGACAATTACAAAACTTCATTTTATAACTAATTTTATTTAATACCATTTATTTACATCTCCAAAATTCACGTAAAATCTGTACATAAAACCAATAAACCTAGTGATAAATCTCTTACTTTTAATAAAAGATACAATTTTATACATTAATCTATTAGGTCGATTAATTAACATTTTATATCATGTGAAGGTATATCGTTAAAATTTATCTTTTTTTTGTTATTGTGCAATAATTTCATTATTTACAATTCACCAACAAGCGTGAGGGGCAAGCCTGAGTAGTTTACACAAAGAGGTTACTTACAATAGAAAATTATACAAAAACATTAAAGCAACAAGGTTTCAACATAATATATTGGTTTCGTTTAATTACAACCTCAGCACCTTAATATTATTCATAATAATATGTTCCGAGCTCATTAGATGTAGATATAAAATCGTCAACACCATTTGTAATATCAAATTAGAAACATGAAAATGTTTGGCACGTTTATTTGAGGGTATTAATACTATGCAAAGCGTCGCACCACGATTAATTTATGTTAATACATAATTAATGTTATGTCTACACTAACTTGGAAGGACAATGTACTGAGTATGTATGATACAATTCAAAATGTAAGTGGGAGTAGGAAACATCGATCAGGTCAACGAGGGATAGTGGATACAACTATTGTAAAGGGTCGTCTTAAGCCCGAAGGTTACGTAATCATTGTACTTTTATTTATAGAAAAGGACGTCAATAGGGTTAAGATAAGATTTATAAAAAATATATCGCTCATAAAAGTAGACAAAGGAAAAATCATTTTGAGAGGAAGGTGATTTGCGTAAGCTTACGTTAGGGATCTCTCACTTACCTACAACCTAATCGTAATTTTTAAGTTGGAGGACTTAATTTGTTTATTTTTCATACAAATATAAAATTTTCACACATTTTTTTCTTTACATACAGGATATGACACAAGAAATGTTGATTTGATATGTTTCTTTTTTTTATAATACGGTCGATACATACTAATGATAAATTATAGTCTTTTTAATATGTCGCTTACTAGTACTGCGTATAGATGTTTCAAATCAATTTGATGTATCATTTTAAATTTAAAGATGTAGAAACAAACATAACAAATCGAAGATCTTGTCAGCTAAATGAGCAGTCAGACAAATTTAAACAAATAGGTCAATTTGAACCAAGACTACTATCGCCAGAAACGATTGCCTCCAACATTGTAGTCTCCTTGCACCTATAACAAGAAAACGTATTATTACAGACAAAATGCATAAATTTATAGCAATAATAAATGGAGAGGTGGAAATAAAGGTAGTTACGTCCAACAAATGAGATGCTGCCGAGAGATAAACGAGTGTCGTGGCGGGAGCGCCGCGCTGCAAGAAAGTAATGAATGAATGTGCAAAATAAAACTGAAGACTGCTTTGTTTGACCCGTCCAATTGTAAAATTTCTGTGGTAACCGCGTCTGGTTAAACGCATTGAATGCATGCAGCCACTTTACGGATTAGCCCGCTGCGAGTGCCATGCGTTTAGTATGATATATACAGTAATTCTTGTCGTCACGTGAATCACTCAGGTCACACAATTGGTCTTATACCCAGTTAACATTACTTCTGAAAAGAAAATAGAGAAAACATCTTTTAAATTTTTCTTATAATGTGTGTCAGAGAACTGGCAGCATACACACAAGATGTTATTTTTTAATTATGTCAAACAAAAAAAAAGTTTTGTAAAAGATAAACAATTGTTTACTAACGGTACGGAAAACTGTCTTCCACTGGGACAAGTCCGGTAAGAATTTACTTGATAAAACATTGTATCTATGAAACGCCTTATTATTCACTTTTATTTCTAACATTCAATAATAAACCGCAAAAATCATTGAGCTGTAGTGAGGTAAGCGCCAAGTTATCATTGCCGCTCGGATGCTTCTCGACTCTTCGAATACACAATTCCGCTTTTGTAAATGCGCCGTATTTTTGTTTCTATTGGACTATATGAAAGACTATCAACGGCTTACGACTCAAACTTCACAAACAAACGCGTTTATTCTCTATTGTTTGCTTATTCCGACGACATATTTGTATTTTCAGCATAATTTCCAGATCAATAAAACTATGGAGATAAGCGAACGCAAATAGCTCTAACACACTCGTGTCTCATATCCCCTAATATTTATTCAAACGCTTGCCCTGGACTATTTGATATCATATTATTTGACTGTTCAAACACTTTTTCTTTGGGCCCGGAGCTGCAAGAATTGATTGTAGGCGCTCTCCTCTGAATATTTATGAGATTTAAGTGTATATGCCAAATCGTTGAATGTTTAATCTCTATCTGGCGGTTTGAGTACATTGAAAACGAGCTAGGTCGAATCTCAGACACTGGTCTAGGAGACAATGTTAAACATTTTGGAATTCCTCCTGTATTCGTTTTTAAAGATGTGCAAATATTACTTTAAAGCTTGCTATTTTAGAAAGTTCTTCTATTTTTCTTTCATTAATGTTTTGATAGTAACAACAGAGCCAAGTCTGATAAAAGCAATAGTTTTAGTATACTTGTCATAGAAAGTTCCAACATTAAAATGAAACTGCGAATATCCATGTCAATCCATCAATAGTAAATAGACTGATCTAGTAAAAAGGAGCGGTGGCAAACAAAATAACAATGCAAATGCCGTCTGAAAAATTAAAATACCTTCGAGTTTTTCCCATCAAGATAAAAGCCCGAATGCTAAGAACGTCTCGGTGCTCAAACAATTGCCGCATCCAAGCGTCGTCACATATTCCGCTCAACCCATTTCACCGCGACTCTCTGAGCACATTTATTTTTTACCATCCGTGGGAAAAGAGACGTTTTTAATAATGCAGTATATTGTTACAAAGAATACAAAGCGGGTAAAGCCTCTTGTGGCTTCAAACTCTTTGTAGATGCCGCATTATGGGCTGTTTTGCCTCTATAATAGCATGTAATTAGGTTAGGGTTAGCCGGCGACTTAACTCGGATTAGGATCGGTTGTTGCTTAAATTGGAATAAAACAACCAAAGTAATATTTAATGATTGCTGCTTTGGGGTAATAGAAGATCAAATTAAAGCTCTGTCTTGAAAAACAGGCTGAATATGTAAGAATCTTGCGCGCTGCGTTGTATTAAAATAATGTGTCCAAATTCAAAGTGACTCCCTTGGTAGCTATAGAAACTTTTGCGGCCTTTCATACTATAAAAAATGCATTTCAAGACTTGCGGAGAGCAGCAAAATCTAGGTATATAAATATGTTGCAAAACTAGCAATTCGTTGCCTCAACGCATTATGTATGAGCCGCGGTCTACCGTATAGCACAGACTTTACGGAACAAATACTTATTTTCACTGACTATTCTTAAGTTTTAGGATATCCTTAAATCATTTTAGGTGACGGTTTCGCCTAAAATAAGGACCATCGATGAAAACGGGCATTACATTTATAGCAGCGCTACAATTTTTAAACAATATGTTTTTTATAAAATCTTTTTTTGCTGGATTCAATACAAATAAAAATAAAACAGAATATTTTTACCCTAACTTTGATGGTCTATCTCTGCTCCTGACAATCGTGACTGCTATACAGTCATCGACATCATGCTGACAATGGCAGTTATGGAGCGCATTCATATTATATTTGTAAATCTCATGAAACGTAACCTTTTTTATTATGGGTTATGACAAAGTTCGACGTGGTAATTGATGCGATTCCAAGATTCGTTGATGTAATAACTGACATAGTTCGAAAAAATTGCAAGCTAAAGTGACAGTGGGCTGGTCTTATTAGTCGCGGATTTTATAATCAATGGGGTAGATGTGTTCTGGAGTGAAGACCGCGACTCTGCAAACGTAGTGTAGTACGACCTCCTTCGCGGTGAAGTTTCGATATACCTACGCAAAGTGGCTGGCAGCAGTTAAAAAAGATGAGCCGAAGATCAGGCTCAGTGGCATGCATTCGGAGAAGCCTATGTGCAGCAGTGGCTGATTATGATCATGGTGATGAATAATGACGTGGAGCTTGATAGCGCAAGGAAAACGTGTTCGATCTTTTAGCAATTTTCGTAAAGGCCGGTTATCATCACGAGCTCTTTCGTGCTTCGGAAGGCATGTAAAGCCGTTGGTCCCGGCCATCTTTAACAACCTTTCAATATGGCTCGTTCTCCCAGTGTTGTTTCTATCTTTAGGAAAGGCTTGTGCCCAAGCCAGTGGGGCCATAAAATTTGTTGGTGATGATAATGGTGATGATGATGATGATGATGATGATGGTGATGATGATGATGGTGATGATGATGATGATGATGATGATGATGATGATGGTGATGATGATGATGATGATGATTAGTGTGGTACCTGAGACGTGGTGCGGGTGTGGCGCCCTG
>OY720026.1:21492040-21668196 GCA_963082485.1 Eudonia mercurella | reverse complement strand
AAAGTCACGTCCGCCATCTTGGATCTCGAAATAGATGTACATATTCGAAATCGGCACCCCCGAAAACCATAAAAATAATATCCATATTGATTTTATATTAAAAAGTTGCGTCCACCATTTTTGGTCTCGATCTTAATAGCTTATTAAATCTTGCCTAAATATTAGCGAATTCTAAAATGAAGTTTATACGTAAAAAATAACATTTTTAATGTTATAAAAAATAAATCAATATTGACTACACGCGTTTTAATACAATGCGCCACTCCTGACGCGTGTGTCCCGAGTAAAGTGTATGGAAAGCCCGAGTCGCACCGCGCCCCGCTCGCCCCGCACACCCCTCACACCCCTCACGATTGCTCTGCCTAGACGTGCCCGTTGGCCGACTGTGAAAATTATATAGACTGTGGTATGCATGTATGCCATCGTTGAGAAAATAAATAGAAAGTTAAAATTTCGTTCGCGTACACTCTTTTCAAGTTACAGGTACTTTGCCAAATGTCTTTTAATCGAGGGAGTTAACGCTAGCAGATCACGCACTATTTGCATTCCTTTTTTGCTTGTATGCAGATCGACAATGAGCGCTGTTACATAGTTGTCAGCGCCTTAAATGGTTCCACTGAAAACCGGCGCCTTGGCATACTCATGTCATGGCATTATAGTAGCAACCATTTGGTCAGCAACTATATATTTATTTTAGTCTTAGTTTTAGTTATAATTTCTTCTATTCTTGGGAAATAACTAACTTTCTTTGTAACGGTGTAATATTTGCAGGTGCATAGTACGCAGACCAAGCCCGCGCCGCCGCTCGCGCCCGCCGGCAGCAGGCGAGTAGCTTTATATCATTTAAGTTTTATATGATTGTCGGTGTTATGGCTACCAACGGCCAAAGCCATCATTGCACGAGAGTATGAAACCATAATAATCTAACGAGCTGTTTCTTGGAGCCACATCGAATCTTGAGTATCTTTAAATTACACGATTTAATAAGTCATACTACCTTTGATCTTTTGCAAGTTATATTTTTATTTATAGTCATTATTATTATGTACTTTTTTATTTTTATGTTCGATATTTTTATTGGAGCCTCTATCGTTTTCGAAAGCACTAACGAAAGATAATCATAATTCATTTAGAACTCGTTAGTGTAAATGTAATTCTGACTAGCTGACCCGGCGGACTTCGTACCGCATTTTTATTAAATATCGCCTATGTTACTCAGCGCTAATGTAGCATTCTAATGGTGAAAGAATTTTTTAAATCGGTCCAGTAGTTTTTGAGTTTTTGAGCTCGATGGCACAGTGGTCTACGCAATAGCAAATTTCGCAAAGGCCGGTCATCAAATAGGTGACCAAAATTTTATCATCTCGAGCTCCTTTGTGCTTTAGAATGCATGTTAAGCCGTCGGTCCTGGCTGCATCAGCAGTCGTTAACAACCACCGCACCGCACTGGGCCCGCGTAGTGGTTTATGGCCTGTTCTCCCTATCCATCCATTGGACAGGTTCGTGCCCCAGCAGTGGGGATATGAAATGAGCTGATGATGAATGTGATGTATACGGTTAATGTAATGAAGTTTGTGATCGCGTGGCAGCTGGGGCGGCGCGGAGGCGGGCGGCGTGTCGCGGCTGCGGCTGGTGTTCGGAGCCGCCGCGCCGCCGCAGGTAATGCCGCTACACACCACTACACTACACTACACTACACAACACAACACAACAACACTACACAACGCTACATAACGCTACACAACACTACAAAACACTACACAACACTACACAACACTACACAACACTACACTACACAACACTACACTACACTACACAATTTCATATGAGTCATCCAAATTTCCAACGAAAACACTCAAAACTTTTAAGCTAAGACACTTTTAAGCTAAGAGCGACTTTAGTCACAGAAGCTTTCAACTGTGTTGAAGAAACTATCATCATCATCATCGTTTAGTGCCATCTTCATACTGAAGTTTGGAGATCAGTATACAAAGCTTTCAGTATTTTGAAAAAACTATGGACCTTTCAAATATGAAATCGATTCAATCATCGAGTGCAGCGACTGAAAACGGCGGCTGCGGCTGGTGTTCGGAGCCGCCGCGCCGCCGCAGGTAATGCCGCTACACACCACTACACTACACTACACTACACAACACAACACAACAACACTACACAACGCTACATAACGCTACACAACACTACAAAACACTACACAACACTACACAACACTACACAACACTACACAACACTACACTACACTACACAACACTACACTACACTACACAATTTCATATGAGTCATCCAAATTTCCAACGAAAACACTCAAAACTTTTAAGCTAAGACACTTTTAAGCTAAGAGCGACTTTAGTCACAGAAGCTTTCAACTGTGTTGAAGAAACTATCATCATCATCATCGTTTAGTGCCATCTTCATACTGAAGTTTGGAGATCAGTATACAAAGCTTTCAGTATTTTGAAAAAACTATGGACCTTTCAAATATGAAATCGATTCAATCATCGAGTGCAGCGACTGAAAACTGTTGTTCATAATTGAAACTCGCAACTAAAGTTGCTTTGTCTTCGAAGTTCCTTTAGGTAATTATGGAACCAGCTAGTCGCGAGTCGCCTGTTGCCGCAATACGGAGATTTAAAGTTGTTCTGTCCGCGGAGCTTCTAATGGTATCAGACCTGAGTTCGATAAATAAAATAATAAATATTGTGCTTTCAACATAGGACGATGTTTACTATAAGGCGGAGTCGAGGCGGAGCGCTTCCCTGATATTGAATGAAAAATTAAAATCAAAAGAAGTAAATTTATTTTTTATTATCATTTCGGATGCGCTTTACTTTCAGTGAAACCTCTCTGCCTTTGTTTGTAAACGGTCGCGGCAATCATTATTTTTCATAAACATTTTTGAGTAGACCGCTTCGGATGCATGCATTTTAAGTCGATCTATAGATTTCCAAATCACACAGATGACGCTAGCGGGATCTGATTTATAAATGAATACGCCCGACCTATTTCTATCACGCCATCGCCCACTAACCCGGTCTCACACTCGTCTCCCCCGCAGTACCCGCACCTGCAGTGCCCGCCGACGTTCCAGCCGGAGAGCTACTCGCTGGCGCGGCTCGCCCCCCGCACTCCCCCCGCGCCCTCCCCCTCCCCCGCGCTCGCGCCCGAGCCGTCCTAGCCCCCGCCCCCCGCCGCCAGCTCATCCAGCTCGGGCGGCTCCTCCCCCCCCTCCCCCCCGCCGTACGCCGGGCTCGCCGGGCGCCGGCTGATGTACTCCAGCTCCACCAGCGACGACTCCTCGCCCGACGACGCGCGGTGACCCGCCCTGCGCTGAACGTGAACGGAGTGGCGTAAGGACCATAGAGGGGTGCGATATTTGAACCGAGATAGCAGTTATTTTATGCTATCTGATATAGATTACGAGCGCTCCCGCTCGCGTAGACACCGGTGACTGTTTTGACAAGGATTATTCTATTTAGCTAATTGTAAATAATTTTAAAAAAATGTTACAATTTCTAGTATACGTTTTGTCTATTTTCAATTTGGAATTAACCGGTGATATTCAAAAATCGCGCCCCCGAAGTTATATTAAATACCGACGGAAACGCGTCGACTGACTCTGTGCGGGCGTGACGAAACGCGGCGTAGCGAGGATCACTACCGTTTGTGTTCATAGCGAGTGCGCGGGCGCAGCCGCATCGGGCCCCCGTTGCATTCTCCTCTGGACGATACATTGTAAAACTTCCTTATGTCAGACGTGGCTGACGAACGGCAAGGAACTGTACGGTGACGGCAAACGAATAGGTGGCACCAGCGGTGACTACAGGATTTCAAGTTTATTACATCGATGTTAATGTCCCTTGAGCCACCGTAAGTTATGTAAAATATATTTTTTTAGACGCTCCGAAGTCTACGGCGCGGTAAGGATACCATATCAAAATCGATAGAAGCCCTCGATCAAATACTAACATAATAATACCTTCAGGACTGAAGAAAAAACGAATATTTCCAATGTTATACTGAATTATCTTGACATCTTTGTTTGATGTGCAGAAACATCGAAAGAGCAACCCTATGCAATTAATTCAGGGTATCATGAAAAAACAATACATATTTGTGAAAAAATCAAAAAGCGAAGTCGCTCATCCCTTAGTGTACGTAAGCAAATGTTATGTAGAAACAAAAAAAAAGTCTTATGAATATCACATATTACGTGATGCGCGAGAGTGAACGACTGACTACAAAGCAATGTCCCGAACACTTGTTTTGACTCACTGTTCTGTGTTACTATCTATGAACGTCTTATTCCAAATGAAATGCTCTTATTTCACTAGAAAAGTAAGTTAAAAATATAATTTTCACTTGTTAGTTAACTTTTACCAATTATAATGGTTGTGGATGATTCACAAATTAATGATTGCAATGCAATCGTATTATTGTGACGGTAGTTAGAAAAATATTCGCTTGCGTTATTAGATATCAAATGAATTGTATTTTTAATGAGTGGCTAGATTAATTAAATACTTCAAGACTTGTCTCTTTGAACCAAGTATATTGGATTGCGTTTTGGCATCCTTTAGGATAAAAAGTTTTAACTATTGACGAGTCTTTGTTCTTAGTGACAAAGAGAAATGGTCGAATTATAAACGCATTAACGTTCCGTATGTATAAGAATCCTGTTTTATATAGAGAAATGTGAATACAATAAGAGTTTATTGTTTTCTAAAGTTTAAGCGAACGCTTTACAATGAAAACAATTATTTTTATTTGTACAAAGGAAACATTATATGGAAACTGAAAATCGCACTTGAAAAAAGATAACTTGCCTCAGTTGGGATGGGAATCAAATCAACGCGACGAACTCTTCTTTTTTAACTTCAAGTGCAATTTAGTTTCGATATAAATATTGTAAAAAGCATTCTGAATGCAAAATAATTTAAAAATAATGGTACAGCTGTTTTATCTTAATCGATTATTATAAATCTTTCTTTCGGATATTCAAGTATGAAGTGTTTCATTTCACGAAACGCGGTGACTGGCGGCGACGCTACTAGCGAATTCCTAATACATGGCGTGTGATGCTAATATAATATAATAAACCATAATTATTGCGTTGAGCGTTTCGACCGCGCAATGAAGAGAGAATTCGCCAGTGACGTGGCCGGTCGCCCCGACTCGCGGCCGAGCGGTAATAGTTTGTTAAACAAGTAGCCATTGAAGGTAATGCTCAGTAACAGCACAAAGTTATTATTAAGTACGTTAGTGTCGGAGCTCGTCGCTCGCTGCACGCTCATGAACCGTGGTGCTGTATATCTGGTATTTGCGTTTTAAATAGATACGTTATACTGTAACATTGTTGTTTGTTGTTCTAAGCAAAGCTTGACATTCGGAGTATCACTTGTAATAACTTGCGCGATACTATTCGTTTTCTTTTTATAGACGTGGTGAGCTAACATTTTAAGCTTAATTAAGTAGCAAGCAATCAAAGTTACGAATGCGCATCCAATGCTTACCTACTATATAATTTAAGAAGCGTTAGTAACTTAAAAAGAGTTACAAAGAAAAACATGTATGAAATAATGTATGTACAAATATAAAGTCAGCATTAAAATGAACGAAGCGTACCAAATGGTCAAAAAGATTATCACATTTTAGTAAAATAAGATTTATTGCGTACGTTTCATGTCTTTTTTTACTTTATTAAAAAATGCGTCAACATTATTGTTATTCTTGTGAATGAGATGAAAACATATACTTATCTAATATAAATATCATTATGTTTTCAACCACTTATGTTGCATCGATTAACTTAATAGTGATCGAACATGCACCTTCAGTATGTGACTATAATTTATGATTTAGTTCATATTAATTTTCTTTTGTGAAGTTGTTAAAGCGCCACCAGTTAACAGCTGATTTTAGGCCTTACTTAATATACATTCCCATATCCCCATGCACTCGTAATGAACGTAAGGAAACCTAGATTGGGTTATTAATTAATTATTATAGCACTTCATTATTCAGTGCAGTTGTTGCACTTTGTGTGTATTTTTGCGACTGATGATTATGTCAGTGTTTCTATTGACGTCCAGTATTACGAACAATAAACGAAAGTAGTTGTATCGCTTCTCGTGAAAGCAAGCCGCGAACGAATTGCCAATTTTACGATATCGAGTATGGACGATTGTTAATTAATAAATGTAAGTAAACAAATTTTATTATAATTAAGAAATTTTACTCCACTGCACTATGTCAGACTGCCAATATGTGTCGCCTCGTCATTTTACGAAAGGTACATTGCGTTCTTTTAAGTATTAATTAACAATGTTTGTTATGTCAGCGCTTGATACAAATGATTGTAGTAATGTAGCGCAGGAGTTGTTATTAAAATTATTGTTAAAAGTGCTTGAACATCTACCTACTGTTGCAAGAAATGTTTTAATTCATAAAATTGAGTGTTGAAGTTTTTTCTTTTTTTGGCAAATACTTTGTATCTTAATTAAATTTGTTCCTAAAATAAGAGAAACGGATAGGGTTGATTTATGAGAAATATCTTTTTTCTGTCCAAATACACTTTAAAATGAATGCCAGTTTTAAACATGTATAAAGTTCAAAGGTAAGTAGTAAGACCGTTTTTTTGATGCGGTAACGTTAAATAATTACCATCGTTTTTTCTTTCCTATGTAGATAAAAGTTATATTATACTATTGAAAATTATTCGTTGATAATCTTTAAATTTGTCAATGCTGATGTAAAATATACTTATAAAAATGTGCTCAATTATTATTGAAACATATTGGCTAGTTGCTTGTAAAGTTAAACTTTGAAATATTGTTGTTTTTAATCACAAGCGTGTTTTTATACTATTCAACGTTAACCTTTTTCTACTTAGATAACACTGTAAAGATTTCGACGTTATATTTCAGATTTTTAGGTGCAGATAAATTGTTGAATTGTTGTTATTGAATATGAAACTGGGAAATCATGTATGTACATTTTCATTGCTCAATTTTAGTTGCTGTATTTTATTAGTTTAAAGTGATTACATATTTATTGGGGATATTTTAACGTAATTAAAAATTTAGTATCCCTGCTACGAAATATATGTAATGTATGGTCAATATTTTGATTTAAGTATATCATTTAGTTGTTCATAATAATACATCAAAGTAATATTTTAAACTCTGTTAATGTATGAATACTACAACGCACAGTGTGGAATTTGGGCTGAGTAGCGGACATGCCTTTTTAAATTATTAAAAATATATAATATTATATTTTAAATCAAATTTACTAATAATTTAATAAATTTTTCTTTACATTTTGATAACCCTATTTCCACAGAAACCTTAAAAATGTATTAACTCCGCAATCCTTCGATGAACAATTTTAAAAATTAATACATTATTAGTGATTGTATTGTATTTAACTTAGCACAAAAATAAAATGCGGAATTTAAAAGAAAACTAAAAAAATTATAAATATTGAAAATTAAACAAACCCCTAAAAATATCACTAGTTTGTATGTTACAAAGATGAATTTAATATAAACTATGTCCTTTATTATATTTAACCATATTTTTAAAGCAAAAGTCGTTTTATTTTAAATAAAATTAAAATTAAAATTAAAATTAAAATTAAATAACTGTTTAGCGAACTAGTGTCACTGTATAAAAAATATATATATTTTCAAAAATACTAAAAAGATTTTTTTTAGTTTTATTCTGGGCTTAAGATGAATCCGATTGACCTATTAGAGGTATAAAATAGGCATGTCCGCTACTCAGCCCAAATTCAACACTGAACGTTACCCTAAAAAGTTTTTTTTTTAAAATTCCTACACGAATTTCATTTTACTGCGAAGCGGACGTGCTTAAAAGTCGTGAATATCAAAATACTCTAATAAGTAGGTTTTTACAATCCACCTCAAAACCTGTAAGATTAAACGCATTTGACATCTGACTGACAGACTTTAAAACAATTTGTACGAGGTCGTAGTAGTGCCATCTAGCGACAAACTTATGTTACCAAATTGTATTATTACGCTAACGAGCGGAGAACAAAAGTTGCACTAGGCGCACTTGATCATTTGTTAATATCTTCTTATAAAAGCGTTTCGTTCTCATTTGCACATTCCAATTTGATGAATCAGTCAATAGAGCTTTTAAACCTAAAAGGTGAAGTCCAACACAAAATAAAGGTATATTGATGTGAATAGCTTCATAACTTTAAGTATTCAACTTTTCTACAGCACGTTATGAGGGGTTATGTTGAATTGTGCTTAGATGTTAGAAACGATGTAGGTCGTCTCTAAGTGCTAAATATTTTTTGATATTTATATTACTTACATAAGCTTTAATAAGAAATTAACTGTATCCTATTATTGTATAAAATGACTTATTGTAAATTCATAATATGCATGGACTTCCATAATGTGTATTGGATAAAAATAAAATGATTTTTATATATAATTTATTATTATTTTATTTCCTATACTTAAAGATAAGCCATCTTAATAAACTCTTACACACAATATGTAAAGAACTAGAGCCTTATCAGCATTTGAAAATACTGTTTTATTCAATGCGGGTCGATGTTTTTTGGTGCGCGGGGAAGAATCGGAAAATCTTATGACAAAATCAATTATGTAAATATATTGTCTCATCACAAGATATGATCAGTGTGAATATCAATATGATCAATATGAACCCTCATAAACTGAAAATAAATAAATATTTATCGAAGCTAGTTGCCTAGAAACTTTATTTTATTTTAATTAGATAGGCTTGCATTTGACTACTATCTCACCTGATGGTACTCGTAAGTGATGATGTAGCCTACGATGTAACATGCTTGCCTAGAAGGTACATATTTCCTCGTGATTTGAAGACCCCGATATTACATTTGATAAGAAACAATAAGGCAATACGTTACACAGCTTTACGGTACGTGTGTAAGAAAAACGTGGACGCAAAACGCTTCGTACGCATGGGTGGAATCTACTGTATAACTATGGCGTCCGCGCAGTTTGTCTGGTTGACCTGTGATAGAAAGGTGAAGAAGGAATCAAATTGAACAATTAATTAAAGAGCAATTAATTAAACTACTGAATTAAAGAGCTAGTTAAAGCTTTTAGGTAGGTAAGTAATATTTACAATGTTACTTTAGTAGCCCTTGGAAATGATAAAAATGCTTTGTACTTCTATAAACAAAACCTTGGAAGGAAATTTATTTTAAAACTAGTTGTCGCCCACGACTTCGTTCGCGAAGACTACACTATCCCACAGGAACCTTTTACCGGGATAAAAATTATCCTATATAGTCCGGGTCACGGTCTGTCTATGTGCAAAGTTTCATCCAAATCCGTTCAGCCATTTTCACGTGATGCGCGGTCAAATATACAGACAAACAGATAAACAGACAAAAATTCTAAAAACTGTTGGAACATGTTCTGTTATCGATTCTAAGTATCCCCAGCCATCTTTTTTTCAAATATCTTCCATGTACAGACTTTCGACCCTCTTTAGCTTTATTATATGTATTATATAGATACCTTAAACGCAATAGAATTTAATAATATGCTAAGCGCGCACTATTTAGCTCTTGTTAGCATCTTCAATGTGCTAAAAGGCTTGTTACCCACTGATTGCTTTTTTATTATATTGAAAAGATGAGACACCGCTCGCTCTATCTTTGGAATGAAACAACTTTTACGGATTTTCTCGCGTTTATTTTATACATTACTTTTAATTAATGTTTATCCTGATGTTTCGAACCCTTTGCAGGGTCCGTGGTCACAGAGAGACTAAGGTGTTGGTAGTCTTTCTGCGTAAAAGTTCTTTTTACGCAGAAAGAGCTTACAGTATCTTTTGATCTGGCAGTATGGTGCTGAGGCTGGGATTTAATATTTTGTATGGTGGAATCCCAGGCTGGTGGAAAATTCCAACCATCTTCTCTATTGAAATTAGGATGTTTTTAATTTCAATAGCCTCGCGTATCATCCTAGTGATGAATCGTTGTGCTCTAGCGAGTAGGTATTTGTGGTTTATCAAATCTGATCGGTAGGGCCCCTCTAGGGCATGTTCGCATACTGCAGACTTATTTTCGCGCCTATGCTTGACGTCGGCTATATGTTCTTTAACACTTCTCTTTGTTTGCCCGTTGTAAGAGAGCCCACAGTCGCAGTCCAGTTTGTACACGCCTGCATCATGAAGGGGTATGTTGCACTTGACAGGTCGTAAAAATTGGTTGATCTTCTTCGAACGGCGGCTTGAAGTAAGTGTTGATTGAAGCTCGCTTTAAGAAATGTCTAATCTTGTCAGTGACACCTTTCATACCTATATGAAAGTACAGCAGGTTGGCGCTTGACCACAGATTAGTTAATAGTTACTGCTCGACTGTGGTTGGTTTATTGCGTTTTCTGCGACGTAGCCGTGGTACATTCAGTTTATTATCCTGTAGTACGTGCTTGACATGCTACAGCTCAGCAGCCAGGTAAGGTAAACGGCCCATTACTCGTCAGGTTCTGAAATAAGTTGACTTTGCAGCCCTCCCACGTAAAAACCAGTTGACTTAGAAAAAAATTGATTGCATGGCGAGGTAAACAATTTATTCATCTTTTTAAAAAATATTGCATTATTATCGGTGAAACACAGCAAAAAATTAGATATTTAATCAATTAAAAAATGTGCCATATGTACCAATAGTCGACGGCTTTGTCCCAATAATCGTCAAAATGACCTAAAACTCGTCAATTTTCATCACCAATTTGAACTCTTTGTCTTTGAACTTAAAGTTCATTTTTTAGACACGTTTTTTTAAAAACAACTAAATAATACAAAATAATGTAATGTGCTTAATTGAAAAACGCTTCTCAACTTAGCAATTTACATTTTACTGTAAATATTACAAAAAGCGGGGTTTTTACCATGTTTTGATTTGTTGTCGAGTCCCTGATATTTCGGCGCAGTTGCACACGCCATGGTCACGGAGTAACCAATCATTACCGTACAGTCAGTTATTTCTTCATCTCTTTCGAACACCATCACTTTTGTCTTAGATTTGGGGTGGTTGGGGATTTACCTCCTAGCAGTCCGCCCCGGGCAACGTCTCCCCTGTCAAGTAGAGGCGGCTGAAAATCCCCAATAGCGGTGGTAGGGCTCGAAAGGGTCCGCCTGGCTTGCTATCACCTTCCTATTTAAGTCTGACGTCAAGCAGCTTGCAGTGTTCCGTCGTAGCGTAGTAGAAATGCCAGTGACTTTGGAAGCTTGATGGCTAGCAGTAGCTTCAAAAGGACCGGTCTCGGACTCTGATCAAATCTGTGTTGGAAAGCTCATTGTGGAGGGTAGCGGGATCCGTGGCACGGTTTTAGCCGTTGGCCGACTGCAGGCAATAGGAGGCCCAAGTAGTGCGCCAGCCACGTACGACAGGCTGCCCCGTGAAAAATCCTGGAATGGCTCCACCGTGCCAGTTGGCGACTGGAAGGAAGGACCCGGTGGCAATTCCCAGGGGGGCACGGGCGCCCCCGCGGTCTCCACATGAGTTTTTTCATTAGTACATTAAAGATTTCGAGTGCCGTGTTTGGCAACCAAACTGTGCCTCGCTGGCTTTTGAAACCCCAGCAAAACCACCTCACCTTAATATGAAGCAGAAAGTTTTAAAAAGTAAGGTGCACTTTGATTTGAGGTGCAGCCGTTTGTACAACGGCTGCACTTCCTCCCAATCAAAGTGCACCTCACTAACATCCGAGGTCTGCACTCAAACCTCCAACCGGTCCACTACCATCTCGAGACCGAAAAGCCACACTTACTCTTTCTTACTGAGAAGAAGATAGTGAAACCGTTGGACGTAGCCTACCTTAAGTATCCCGGCTACTCGCTTGAGCATAAGTTCAAGAAGCAAGCCGGGGTCTGTGCGTATGTCCACGATGACGTGTGCTGTCGACGTCTCACCAGCTAAGGTAATTGCAGGTGATAACGACATTTCAAATTGACAGTCAGGAAAGACGCATTAGTAAATGTGCTAAGCCCATAAATATATTTTTTCTCTGAAGTTAATTTTTTTTAAATTTATTATTACTAAATTTTGCTTTATATACTTATCTGCATAACTGAAAAATAATTTTTAAAACCAGAAAGACAACTGCGGGTAATAACGAGGGTCCTCACATACCGATCAGTTAATACCGAGGTATTTACCGAGGGTAGTCACTCGTCTATACTCTGTAATAGTTTCCTATAGGAAGCTGTTTCCGAGTGACGAAAAATTTTATTCACTCGTTGATAAAACATTGTACTGAAATGGTATTACAGAGTGTAGAAGTAAATATATTGAAATAAAAAATTTAAATACTTACATCGGAAATGCAATAACTATGAGCATGTTTTACCGACCCATATCACTCGGTAATAGGTTCTCATACGTGCTAATAACGAGGGTTGTTAATTTTTTGGTCGGTAAATAGTGTCGGTAATAGGCTTTGCTTTCATCTTATACCGACTCACAAATTAACGATAGTTGTGTTATATAAAATCCAAAAGTGGAAATAAAAATGCCTATTCTACAATCTGCTATTACTTAATAGGGCAATAAATAGAATAAAAGGTATTATTTATGCCAAGCAAGACGTCTTTTTTGTTTAGGAACTTTGAAGAAATTATATTTTATGCATGATGTTTCTTGCCAAAAATTAAGATTTCTAGCTGATAAATTGTACCACGGAAATGTCTCAAAACTATCTTTGACATTTGAAAGTATCATGGCACTATTTTTAATGACAAATAATACCGTATTCTAGAATAAAAATCAAATAAACTCAGCTTTCACTGATTGCTTTTACCGAGGGTACCGCGGTAAAAAGCAGTAACTGCCATATCCTGGAAGCTATGACGGTGTTATTATATTTATTGATTTTATCAAAAGGAAACATATTGAAATACAAGAAACGTGCTTCATTTGTATTCGAAAGAATACTAGCAACGACTTATTAAATAGGCGTTGGCATAAATATCATAAAATGTTTTAAAAAACTCTTAAGAAAAAAATGAGTGTATTTACGTTCGGCGAGAAGGCTTCCTATGGCACGAGCACTTGCTGCGCGAGCGGCGCACAAACTGACCGTTTCTCGTGGGGTTGCCAGATTGGAACAAATTTTTGGTATAGACGATATGATTGAGGGACAAAATCTTTATTACTGTGTTTTCATTTTTTCATGAAATTTTTCATTCATTTACAAAAGTACACTTTGTTTATAGTTAAATTCAAGAAAATAAATTAAACCTCGGTAATATATGCAGATTTTAGGTGGGTCGTTAATAGCTGCATTTACCTTACGAGGTTTTAGGGTCATCCACACTATGGTTGCTGGTAGACACCGGCATAGAGAAAACTCTCTATGTCGATGTCTATCGGTCGCAAAGCGGAGATCAGGAGGCGACTCGGTTGTTTGACCACCTCACTGAGGCAGCTGATCTGGCCCAACGAAGGTATCCAACTGCGGAGCTTGATTTTCTGGGAGACTTCAACGCCCACTATAGCGATTGGCTATTCCCTTTCCAGAAAACGGACCATGCTGGAAGAGAGGCACGCAAGTTTGCGTTATCGCAAAATCTCTCCCAGCTGGTGAACCAAGCAACCCGCATACCTGATGTTGATGGCCACACACCCAATTGCCTAAACCTTCTGCTGACATCTGACCTAGGCAGACACTCAGTATCGATCTCGGCTTCACTGGGATCTTCTGACCACTGTCTAGTGAAATCCGTATCTATATGCTCTCCTCCGGACACTACCCTTCGGAGATCGCGGATCGGCGAGTATGGAAAAATGGGTCGGCAGATTGGGACGCGATGCGGCACTTCTTCGCGTCTTATCCTTGGCGGCAACTGTGCTTCTCTTCGAGCGAACCTTCTGTCTGTGCCGGCGCAATCGCAGACGTGATACGCCAGGGAATGGAATATTTTATCCCATTCTCTGACGTCCCCATAGGCATTAGGGCCCGTCCATGGTTCAATAATGACTGCTCTTGCTCACGCTGAAGCGCGGTAGGAAGCAGCGTACCAAGCCTGGGCCCAGGCTCGCGGTTGCAAACGCAGGGACGGCAGTATCCACGCAAAGAAGAGAGCCTTTAACTCTGCCGCTAAGTACTGCAAATGGGTGTTAAGGAAGGCACGTTTCGATCATGTTATATTTGAAATATATTTTTGCAAAAGTAAAACTATAAAAGAGTGCAAATCGGTAAATTGAACTTAATAAGCGGCTTCAAAAAGCAAAAGTTCCCAATTTAACCCATATATTTATGTAATCTATTTTTAGACATCTGCTCAAAAGTACCTCCTCCAAATATAATACAGAAATATTTTTATTCAATATAAGCAGTAACATGCATTTATTAAGTCAGACTCTATGCTACGTTTATGATGGAGATTAATAAATCTAGATAGATTGAGATTTTATTGGGTAAAATAATAAATTGACTAGGCTACTGCACCTATCTCAGCTCTCATTAATACTAGGTCGTAGGTATTCGGCATGATAACTTATAAGTTATCAATATAAACCAGAAACATATTTCACAACCAACTTATTTAATCATTAAGTGACTCGTAAATTGTAGGTAGTTTAATTTTAATTCTATAATTAATCGACTCAAAGAAAAATGAAACGTAACTGAAGGCAATAAAGTTCAATGACGGGCTTAGGTACAGCAGTCACACGCGCCCCGATATCCGTCGCCAAGTAAGTATACGATTCTCTTTTGATTCAAAGGAAAATAAAACTTAACTCATGGTAATAAGAACACAACGACGAGTTTAGGTGCAACTGTTGCGGCGTGTCCCGATACCCGTCAGAAAGCATACGATTTTGACGAGTTTTGGGTCATGTACTAATTAGAGAGTACCAATAAACGTCACATGCAAAAAAAGCTATATACATATGAAACTTATTACAAATGATAGGTTATAACGTTAGACAATCTATTTAACTATCCCAATAAACAAATACACTTAACGTGTTGTTATCCGAAGCGGCCTGACAAGTGAAGTAATACGAGGTGGTGTTTACTCAGTTTAGTAGCAAAATGCGGGCAATCGCAATTTTTTTCGGGGGGCACACTTTTCTTGCTAAGTTCTTCCGACACCATAACACTTTTAGGCAAGTGTTACTTTTACAATCGTACATTATAATATCAAGAATGTATCGCCATAAGCAATATTTAATTTTCTATTAATAGAAACACACAAAATGCTTAAAATGTTTAGTTGACGAGTTTCGGGACACTGACGACTATACCAGCGTTTACCTTATTGGGTTTCACAGTGCCGCGTGCTCTCCGAAACAAAGCTTTGAGGTCCTGTCTGTATGGGTTACTTTACGATGCACAGTGTGACTCAAACTATGGTCCGGATTCCTGATGATCCAAGTATACAAGAAAGCTAGCTTACTATCTGCCTCTAACTCCATTGTGAATTGTATTTTTGGATGTATGGAGTTAAGATGATCTAGAAAAGCAGATACTTTAGCAGTTGGTAGGATAGTGAAAGTATCATCTACGTACCGCTTGTAGAACCTAGGGGTTACCGGAGCTGTTCTCAGGGCCCTCTCCTCGAAGTCGGCGAGAGATAAAGATATCGGTGACGTCGGGCGAAACAGGGACCCAATGGCGACACCCTCTACTTGCAGGTAGTAAATGTCATTCCACAAAAGGTAGCCAGGTGTTAGACAATGCTCTAATAGTACTGCATGTTCATCAGGTATATCTTGTTCTGCTAGTCGTTTTTTGGTAATTTTAATGCAATCTTGTACTAGCTCTTTCTGCGTAAAACGGAACGCACCTGATTAAATTTAAATGAGGGTATACAAGCTACTAACTAATTATTAGATGACCAACACCTCAGTCTCACCATGTAAAGGGTTCGAAACGTCAGGATAAACAAATTAAAAAGTAATGTATAAAATAAACGCGAATAGATCCGAAAACTTGTTTCATTTCAATGTGTAGTGTTCGCGTAAGCTTTAGAAAACAATACCGCTTTATTTGCTTCCAATGACATAATAGATTGATTGCTGAACTCTGTAGTTTAGTGTAGTTAATTTTAAACGGTTTTTTAGTTATTTTTGCTAGTACGGACGGAGGCAAAGAACCCTACCATGCTTGTAGCTTATTATAGTTTTGGAACAAACCTTTATGATCTAGGGCGAAAGCCACAGAAATATCTATAGCAAAAACGTACCGGCAAACGTGCCGCAACCTTAGATCATGTCTAAGGCCGAAACACACTTCCTATTAATAATGTAAATTATGCACAAACATAAAATAATAATTGTAATGCTAAATTGACACTTCCCTCTCTGGATAAATGTATATGACTTTGTTTATAAAACTGTATATAAGCCTTGAATATTGTAAATAAATCAGTCATTTATTCATACAACAAGTCTCGTCTTATTATTTGACTCACGATAATAGGTATAGCATCACGCTATATCCTGCAGGAAACCGAGCGGAGCGGGATGTAAGTAGGTAAGTAGGTTTAAACGCAGCGAGCTAACAACTTAAAGAGGCCAGTGTTTTCTGTGTTTTCATTGTAAACGTACGTAGGTATTATATAAGGTTAAGACGATTTTGTGGGAGAGAGGAGAGGCCCAAGCGCAGCAGTGGACTAATAATAATACGCTTATTTTAATTAAATCATAAAGTCGATCTAACATACCTTCGCATCCTTACGCGAGAAAGTTAATCAGTGGCAAAAAAAGGATGCAGTCCATATTTCTTTCTATTTTAGTAGTTTTAGTTTTCAAATACCGTCGTTAGGGTACTTACTAGTCAGCAGTGTTAAAGATACAGTAAGCTTCATTTGAATGGTGGTTTCAGTTTATTTTCATGCAGATTTTATATATTTTAGTGGAGTGAATGCGGCGCGGGGCGCGCAATAGCCGCTCATTGTGCCTTATTATATTATTCATGCCCCCGGCGGCAGATAATTGGGTCGCAAGCGCGCGCCGTGCACTCGGTACACGGCTACACGGTAAACCAACTCTGCTCCGGCGCGGCGAGGGCTCGCTCACAGAGCCTGCTTACTGACATTTCAGAAGATGACCATACCAGACTTAATTTATTCTCTACTTCCGGATAGCCCATGACAAACATGAATTTGATTTGAAATTTATATTGATGGGCTGTTTATCAGCTCCTGGGCATAGCTGCACATGTAATTTGTTCGGTTTACTTATTTAAGTACTCATTTGATATGGTGATGTGTAATGTTCTGATTTTTTTTAAATCATTTTGATAACCATAATTCTGTGCAGCCCGATATCAAAGCTTGCGGTCATTTTACAAATGACCTCATAAAATCCGACTCCAACTGCAAATGAAACTACAAACAAGCGGGTCCTTAGATCGGCGGGTGTTCGGAAGGTACAATACCTACTGGCTGGCGCTCACGCACGCGTAGGCTTTGCGGGCTGGACACGCTTTGATACGGCATTAGCATCGAACAACGGGCGTATTCAAATGAGGCGGCCCGTTTTCTGTACCGAACACGGAATTAGGCGCTCGCCGGACAGCCGCCGGACAGCCTCCGGACAGCCTTGGTCAGCCCCGGACGGACGGAGGACGCGCGGGGATTGGCCCGACACTTGTTTCTGGATCGCCGGAGTTATGTTCGGAATTAGAACTAAGAAATGGATCGTCGCCGAGGTTACGTCGCAAGATTTTATGCTATTATTGCATTGGGTGTTATTTAAACAGTTGGCAAAGTATTCGTATTTTTGTTAGCAAAAAAATGCTAGTTGGGCAGCAACTTATGGTCAGCAAATATTTCTAAATCAGTCTGCAACTTATATCATTCTGAACAGAAGTCTATGCCGTTCCCCCTTTCCGTGACTGGACCTCGCTAAGCTGCGCTTCGCTCGGGAAAAAAAATATTACTTAACCTAACCAACAGTAAGGTTTTCCTATGCTGACCGATTGTATAATTCTGCTGACCAAATAATAATTTTGCTGACCAAATATTTATTTTGTAATCCAAATAAATTATTTCCTTTATTGTGTTTGCCTACAGACATAATTGATTTATTTGTATGCTTTAAATCGCGACAATTTGTAAGGTGTTCCGTAGTTCTGTGTTAAATTTTCAGAGGTAAAGCAAATTCTCTAAAGGCTAAGAATGACAATGTAGTTTAATAAGTAATAAGAATGAATTGTTTGTACTTAGTTTCAAAGCATGGACTATAAGTAGGTAAGCACTATAGTATAATAATATTGTACCTAAGTATAATAAGCTTTACATACTTATTTATGTCTTTTTCTAAGAGAAAAAATACGTAATACCAACGTAGGTACTTTATTTATTTACAAGTTGATCGCGAGTTGGGACAAGTAAAAGCGTTTATGTAACACTACACACACTATCTAGACATTATCCTAGATTGTCAGGTACACGCTCTTACATAACAAAAATAACAAGTAGGCCCCTGAGAAAGTGTCAGGAAATTTCCGATGTTCACAATTCGCTCCGGCCCGGCATCACTTTAGTTTATTTCGTTTTGAGGCGATAGTATGCAAAGGACCAAAACTTGATCTGCGGAGTGCGGGTGAGCCGTGAGCCGGTAAGCAAATAGAGGACGGCAGCGCCGCCCGCGGCCGCCGCGCGAACGAGACAAGTTTTTCTATTACTTCGCCTGACAAATGGCCGCCTCCCACCTTGTAAACAATAGCGCCTCAGCTCATTCTGTTTCTTTTTATTTCTGCTATTCGATTGGACGATTGGCTTGCTTCTAACTTATAGCTTAGTCACAGATTAAATAATAGTCTTTGTAGAGTAGATGTACTTACCTATGACACTTTTAAATAAGGGTCACTTCGGCTAACATACAAAGTAAGTAAGCAGTTTTAAGGCTTTGATATAACCGATATAGAGTACCTAATTGGTAGAACACCTGGCTCCTTGGTCAAAAATTGCAGGTTTGTTAAGACCTTATTCTACAACAGAAAAGCCTTCATCTCACCTGGTGCTAAGTGGAGTTAAGGCTAAAAATGAATATGCACTTTAACCAGAATCCTCAAGCATTGAGGACGCCCACCAATCAAAATTATCATCACGCAAATAAATCATGATTCACTTTTGCGTTTGACTGGTCCAAATAATGGCCCGAGTTCATTGCTTAGCATAATAAAGCTACATTCGACCGGTGGATCTAAATTCCATTCTCTCGATTGTAGAATCAGGGTAGGAGATAACGAACCTTCAGTTACTAATCCATTTTAGTGTGATAGGTAGTCAATTAATAATGCGGCTAGGTCGACGGGAGTGTGATCTACTGCATGATTCCCTCAGCAGGGGCCTATTACGTTAGTTGTCACCGCCGTTAATACATTAGAGATGTAGTGAGTAGGTAGGTACGTAGGTACTTTGTATGTTTGTTTGGCCGCTCTATCGATGGTACCTAATAGTCGGAGAAAACGGCAAGGAATCACTTGGGCCGCGGCCACACAGCAGGTGCTTTGCTTGGAGCTACGCTAGGTGCTAGGCTAGGCACCTAGATATATACTGCATGGCCACACAGAACGCTGCGTGCTTCGAGACAACAAATCATTTTGATTCTGCTTGTGGAGAAGTGTACACGATGACTTTTTCAAAGATAACAAAGAAACTTCTTCTTTCGAAGAATTCATATTTAAAATTTGGTGTAGGTACATCAGACTCGATCGTGTTGGATACACGATATAAACATTTTGAGAAGTACGGAAGATTTTAATGTATTATGTAAAAAGTTGCGTAAATATGATAAAAAGTTTTTTTCTTATTTACGTATGAAGCAAGAAACGTTTAGTTTATTGTACATTTCCCAACACTGTATGGAAGACACCTGGTGGCACGATCAAAATAACCAACGCGTTCGTTCGCTACGGTACACGCCAGGCGACTATCTAGGCGAGCAGCGTGGCGCTTAGCGCGTGGTGGGGCCACTCACATTCAAATGTATGTGTTTGTTCACTAAGATAGTTATCTTAGCGATTATCTTACCTCTAGGCGCCTAGCGAAGCTCTTTGCTGTGTGGCCGCGGCCTTAGGAATCTCGCAACAGCAGCGCTCGGACTCGGACTCCGAGCTCCGAGTTCCGAGTTCCGAGATCGTGTCCGTGAGAGGTGTATGCGTGCGTAGTTCGAGCGCGTTTGTATGAAGCTTACTTCCTACTTTGTGCGTGGCGTGCTGAGCCGCACTGGCTTAGCGGCGACAAGCGTCGCTCGCAATGTGTTCCACGTTATGTAATTCTCTGTTTGTGTGAGATCTACGCAGAGGTTCATTGCAGAGCACGTCTGTTAACACTACTTCCACAATTTACAAGTATCTATGATTATTTTTTCTCTTTTGTCTTTTTTCAAATCACAAGTATCTGTTATACTAAATGTAATTTTTTTGCTTTTGTATCGCGCTCTCTACGTGTACCCACCTGTGTACCCACCTGTGTATATACCTATGCAGTTACTTATAAATAAATAAATAATTGTTTCTCAAATATAAACAAACAATTACTACTGAAACATTGTAGGGGAAAGTATGGTATATTGTACTGGCAACTAAATTAGACCCCCCCTCATATTACGAAAAATATTTAATTTATTTCTTTGTTGGCAACACCCAGCGATACGCAGTTAACTGCATTGCATATTGGCCATATTCTTCTTCGTGTTACATGCTTATGTTATGTTTTGAAAAATCTTTTTTTGTTATGTTTGATGTAATTTTCTACAATTCGTGCTAATTGTGTAGTACAGTTAAAGGTAAGCATAGAGTGTTTTAAATGTATAATTCGGAAGCATAAATGAATGTGCAATAAAAGCACGTGAAGCGTTTGCCGGTATTTTTGAGTTATTATTTTTGTATTTTTTAATGCTGAAAATTCACCTTGTTGGGTAAAATGAAACCTAAAGTTGAATAGAATGAACTGGTCCAGTTTACCGCACTTATTTTTATTTGATACAGATGACTGATAAAAAGTATTATAAATGTAACGCATTTAAATGATTTGAATGATGCAATACCTACATGATTACAGGAACGAGGGGTCTCAAGAGGATTGGAATCAATAAATGTGCAAGGTTACATAAGATCACTAAAGCCACTTGGAAGAGACATTGAAATAAAGGTGATACAAATGAGTGCATAGGAATTAAAAAAGTAAGACCGGCTACGTTTAGCGATGAGTTTGAAAATTAAATCATATTTTGAAATTAGAACAGCACATGTTTGGTCATAATTACAATCATGAAACTTGTACTCGAAACTCTGACATTTGTCATAATGTCTTAAATGTGAAGGGCTAAAATTTTGAAGATCAAATTAAGATTCGTGTGACTCAACTATATGTTTAATTTTTTAGCATAATTTGTAAGTTTGTCACGTATAATGATTTTTTAAAAAGTTTTTTTAGGTTCGAAATCGTAATTTGACGTCAGTATCTGTTTGACACTGAAGTACTTTTGAACCAAATTAAATTTAAACTTTTGGTTTTTTTTACACACTGTCAAGATGAAGAGAATAGCGAACGCTGGCTCTAGCTCTAGGAACATGAGCATCACTTCACTGCACACTAAATGTACTCCAAGCGTAGAATATATGTTTGGTAAATGAGAAAATAAAACACTCCCACCGCTGAGGGTATGGTAAGGATGATGGAGAAAAAAAAGGGAATTCGACCTCACGAATTAAAAAAAAAGAAACAATTCTTTAAAATCCTAATCCAATTCACCAAAAAACTCCAAGCAAAAAACCTCAACATCTCAATCATAATCTAACAAATTCAAAAGCTTCATCCATAGGCTAAACATCATTGAAAAAAAATGAAAAAGAACTTATGCGGAAATAAAAAGGTCGAATGTGGCGAACGCATAAGTAATATACAATACTAGGTATCTATGTAAAAAGATACCTTGTCATTAGTTCTTTTCGAATGCTTCTGTCTTGCTTCATAAACTTACCTACTATTGACGCGCTAAAATGTTCGGCAATTTTCATTACTAACATTTTTCCTATACTTTCCAAAAAGCTTTGCATTGTCGTTTAATCAGAAGTTATTGTCAGTCACTGTACACGTGCAGCTTATGGATGAACTATACACAAGGAGCATACAGGGCCCTACGCACCCAATACAACAATGCCTTCAGGGGGCTGATGGGGCTGCGTCGACACTGTAGTGCGTCAGGGATGCTGGCTGCAGCGGAGGTAGATAGCTTTTCAGCTATTCTAAGGAAGCGCATTGCGTCCCTTATGCAACGTGTGCGGGGCAGCTCCAACAATCTCCTAAAGACAGTTGCGGAGCGGCTGGACGTGGATAGTGTTGTCATGCAGCATTGGACACGGGTCCATCTGTTGAAGGACACCAAGCTGTCCTATAATAATAATATTTTTTGTAATACGACTAACATAGGATAAGTCACACTGTTACTAACACTATGGGCACTCGCCTGAAATAAATGATTTTTATTTTTTTTATTTTATTTATTTTATTTTATTTATTTAATCATTATCACACAAATGTCGTGTCGCTCTAAACTATTTACTGCTTGCTTGTCTAAGTATTAATTGAGACCTACATGTGAATGCCAATTTTGCGTTGTCGTCTAATAAACTCCCACGCTGAGTATTCATACGTGTAGCTGCTCGCTCTATTGTCTTATTTTGCGTAATAACAATGGAAATCACACACGAGTTCTGTTCAAAGTAAATTAGCACCGTAATGTCTGGAGGCCCGCGCGAGCAATATTGTCTCCCGGAATTTCGCAAATAACATTAATAATTGGTAACATATCAAGGTCCTCGGCCGCAGTTCAAAAGCCGGTGCCTCCAAATATTCCAAAAAGTTATCGGCCTCGGGGGCGGCTCATAGTTATCCTTTTCGTAAATTGTGAACCTTCGGCCAGGGCGCGCAGGCTCGGCTTAGGGACGAACCGTGCGAGAGACCTTTTAAATAATATTTCACAGTGATGCCTAATGTATTCTTTCTTGATATAGAACATAAAAACTACAATTCTGTGTCTCCGACAGTCAAAAGGTTATTAGCGTTGATGCAAAAGAAGTTCGCTTAATTGATAGTATCTAAATGCTGCAGTTGTCATTTTTCGGTTAAAATAAAAAGAAACCGTTTGCAATAAACTAGCAACCAGTGACGTCATCTATCACGCGAGTAGGTATCGCTGCTTCCCATCACGCTATTGATATAACTCTTAACCCTTTATTCGCGGGGAGTCAACAAGTGAGCCAGCAAACTTAATTCCTATTTCTTTCAGCCTCTGAGACGGCAGTGGGGGGAGGGGGGTGGTTTCGTCGAAAGGCACACTATCGGCCGCGCTCGGCGTGTAAACAGTTTATGCAAAACGGCGAATTGAATAAAGGGACGGATCGTGGGCTCAGTCGCTGCCTCGCGGCCGCATTTACACCGCGCCGAGCGCCTCCGCCGCCAATATACTCGCGTCTCTTTTCTATACTGTTATAAGAGCTCATAGTCAGGGGGCAGAGCGTGGGACGTCACTAAAGACTAATAAAGTAATGTTCGCGTAAACTTTAGAAAACAATATATTAAATCCTAGCCCCAACACCATACTGCCAGACCAAAAGATACTGTAAGCTCTTTCTGCGTAAAACGGAACAATTATGAGACGACCTCGATGAATCGAAATCGAAATCTCGAGCTTCTCCGTGCTTAGGAAGGCACGTAAAGCCGTTAGTCCCTGCTGCATTAGCAGTCGTCAACAACCACCGCACCGCACTGGGCCCGCGTGGTGGCTTGTGGCTCGTTTTCCCTATCCATCCATAGGGAAGGCTCGTGCCCCAACAGTGGGGACAAAATGAGCTGATGATGACCGCTTTTATGGGCTGCCGTCACGGAGGTTTTGATCTGCCCTTTCGTGCGCTCGCAAATAATTAATTTTTGCGAGAAAAGTGCGGTCACACTAAGGGCAGTTCAAGGTTCCGTGATAACTTTATGAAATAGCGGCAGGTGGTCGGGCTTTTAAATTTTATAATCAATGGTATGCTACAGAAATGATTATTAAAACTAAGCCATTCGGTTCGCATCAAGTCGAATTTAAACAGTCGTTGGCATCTTCCAAGTCAGTCACTCACTTTAAGATAGCATTTATTATTCAAGGAGTACTATTCTAGACAGCCCGGCCCAACCTATGAGCTACATCCAACTCTTCACCCCCCCTCTCCTGGCCCCACCCGCTGACACAATTAGCATTTAGATTAAACAAATAAACGGTATCACCGCGTGACCCGAAAGAATTATCAGCCTTATTTATCGCGCAATTAATTTATTTATAGCCATTTTAATTGTTACAAATTGTAGCACCCGCCAGCGACGTTGCATAATTGCCCGTATTAAAGGGCTATTAAATGAAAGATGAACTGCAACAATGGCGTTATTAGCTTGTCTCCTCTTCACGTCGCAACAGCAGCTAATCATCTGCGATTCATGTTTTGACTTTTAAACGTCAAACTAGCAAAAGGTTTTTTCTAACTAACAATAGGATAGGTTTAGGATTGTAGCTAGCTTGATGGTAAGTGACCATAAGACAGAAGATGTAAGGGCAATTCACCTGGAATCCTCAGTTACTCTCAGTCAGTCTCATTTCTAACTGTCGGAACACGAGAATACTACTAACATGGTTGCTACAGCATCAGGATAAGATGTAGCCAACCAAGCGGACTAAGAACAAACTTTGATATCAACCAAATCCAGTAATCAACTCCCGCTGGGAAACGAACTCAGTATCAACAGGTCTGACACTGACACTTGACCACAAAAGCAGTAAAAGATGTTGAATATTTTTTTTGAAAAAAGACAGTGTTGAAAAAATTCCACGAGCGGGATTCGAACCCACACCCCATGACATTCCGGGTAAGGTGCACTACCAACTATGCTATCGTGGTCCACTTTGTCTTTTTTCAAATTGTAATTTGTTCGCAACAATATTTGCGTAAAATTGTATGTAAATAATTTATACTTGGGCTCTATGAAATATAACATTTACGCTACATACCTATCCGGTGTTAGGTGATTCTTGGAAATGTGACTGATAATGATTATAAAGTCTGATCGTAAACCTTCCGAATTACGGAAGATCTTTAGATATTTAATTATGTATTGTAAGAACACAACCCGACCGCAATTTAAATACGCGGCTAGAGAGCCATAAAGACTCATCCCATCAAAAACAATACTTGTCAAAAAAAACCAAGTCTCGCAACTCAGTTGTTCTGCGGTAAAAAGTTGTGAGATCCATGTAATACCAAGTCGGTTATTAATTTATTCAGTCTCTACTTAAGCGACTTTCTGTCTTAATACGTCCAGTCTCTAAGACCACGATCGTGGTCCATAACATTCTTTAATGTTTTATATAAATATATTGAGACTTGGCCATCGCACTAAATAATTGAATTTACATGTGTTTTCAGGCGATTGAATTTACACGTGTTTTCAGGCTTACGGTTAGTTGTATAGTTGAAAATTTAATATTATAATACTTTGTTATAGAATGCATAAGTTGGAGAGGTTTTCCAAAAACTGTTTAGTGAATTGTAACTATTGTATTACAATCCTCAGCGCAGGGAGGTTCGCAAACGCTCCGCCGGGAATCCAATTTACTGCATTGAATATTGGCCCAAAACTCATAAAGGACAAAAGACAAAAGAGCTTTCCAAGTAGCCAAATTTACAACGCAATATTTCCGCTCGTAGCGAAAGCAGAAATATTGAGTATTCGGCGGCTTTGTAGGGACATATAATTAGTTTATGAACTTTAATAACATACTGCTTTATAACCGTTAATTTTAATTGACTTAGCTATAGCTGAACACGTTTAAAAAACATGAACAATCATGATTTGCTCTTGTAAAAACAATTTAGTGTGAGACTGCTCGTAAAAAACAAATAATAAGAATATTTACATATCGTCGGTGGAAAAGGAAAGTGACAAAAATTAAATTATAAAAGACGACCTCCTTGGTCGAGTGGCTTGCACACCGGTTTTCATGGTGTCGCCATCTCTGAGGTCCCGGGTTCGATCCCCGGTCGGATCAATTTAGAAATACCTGTTTTTCTATATTGTTTCGGGTCTGGGTGTTTCCTATGTATAATAAGTATGTATTTAAGTATATTAAGTATGTTTATCCGTTGTCTAGTTAACCATTTATTGAGTTTCTTAAGGAAGCTTTCCTTGGGGCTAGATAATTGGTGTGAGTGTGGGGTACATTTATTTATTTTATATATTTAAATGGTGTAAAATTAATTTTAAAGTTTAAACTTTTAATCGTTCATTTCCCATCGTTTAATTATTGGTGCAAGCACTTTTTGCATACTTTCAATATGTTTTACAAATATAATATGTAGCTACATATTATTTTTCGTGTTATGACTCAAGTAGCTGCTGCATCACGCACCTCGATTCCCGATTGCCGCGCTGTTCGCACGCCGCCGCCGTCGCCGCCGCCGCGCCCCTACACTAACGCAGCCACGTATCATGATCGGCGGCATTGTGCCCGCGGATTATCCGCTCCGTGTTAATACTTTAATTAATGCTCCCCAACAACGCCCCCCCCCCCCGCGCCGCAACCCGTTCCGCGCCCCGTGCCGCACCCCGCACGGAGATTACCCGCAATTCATAACTTAGTAATTACGCGTACTTGAAACCTGCCGCAACTTTAATCCTAGGCCCGATTAAAGTTCGGAATGGGAAAATATGTAGCCGCATGGAGTTCGTCGGATTCATATTCAAGTTCAAAGTTGTAATTGTATGTAATATCAAATCCAAGGCCAAAAACCGGTAACGCTCACCCCTAGGTATGACGAGATATGGCATATTTATGTTTAGCTTATTGACGGCAAAAATATACATTAGATCTCTTATTTTGTAATATCACTTGACAGCTCACCTGATATGAAACACTTCAAAGTCCGCATGACGCCTGATGATGAAGCAATCAGCAAACTTTCATCCAATAAAAAATAAAACACTTTTTGCCTTGCTTTAACAAAATAATCCAAATCGATAACTGTAACATTGTAAAATCTAGCCTCTGCTATTAGGTTTGTCTCAGGGTGACTCACTGGCACTCTAATAGGGGTATTATGCGACATCGCTACTAGAGACATTTGCAGACTATCGGCTATATAGTATTTAATTTGTGTCCTAGCTCGTGCGCAGCTAACAAACTACCAAACATTTCAGTCAGAAACTGATACGTTGACGAAACTTTTAGAGCCGATGATGAGTGTCAACGATAAAACCTGAACTTCGCATCTACATGGTGATATCATTGGCGTAAAGGTCACTTATATCGTTACAACAATTGATGTAGGTACTACGGTAGCTCTTGTGCGACAATGCCGCAAATTACATCTTTACCAGCTATAAAAACAAAATCGGTATTCAAACCAATTTTGCGTTCTGTCTAAATATAGGTGATACCTAGGTACTCATGTAACGAAAATTGAAGTAAAGTGCCGCACGGCGCGGGCGCTACGAGACGAGAAAATCATTATTATTAGCCAAGAAAATGTTGGCGGCTGAATAATCAACAGAGAACGGGAATATTACAGGAATTAATTATCAAATTAAATAGCAACTTTTTGTATTTGAGCACTTAAGCGTACTACTATTAGTTATTCTGTGACTTAAACTACATAAACTTTAAAACTATCGTTCTATTCGATCGATCGACATATATTATGATATCTAATGAATCGAATGTAAACTATTCATTATTGGTATCCTAGTTATCGGTTATTTACATATAATTTTACGCAAATAATGTTGCGAACAAATTACAATTCGAAAAAAGACAAAGTGTTGAAAAAACTCCACGAGCGGGATTCGAACCCGCACCCCATGACATGCCGGGTCAGGTTAGGACATCTTAGTTTATCATATAGTTTGACTAGAAATATCCAGGAATAGCCAGTTGCTAGTAGTTGAGGATTCCGGGAGAAATGCGGTTCCACCTTCGACTTTACCGGCACTTACCATCAGGTGGTGTGGAGGTCAACTGTCGAGCCATTGTCACTGAGGAATGAACAGCGGTTCTTGTGGAACAAAATAAAAGTACATTCTCTTTATTTGTAGTAGGAGGAGCTCGATGGCGCAGTGGTTAACGCGCCAGGTCTGAGAGTGCTGAATTTAAGCAACTTTCGCAAAGGCCGGTCATCGTATGGGTGACCAAAACATTATCATTTCGAGCTTCTACGTGCTTCGGAAGGCACGTAAAGCCGTTGGTCCGTACTGGGCTCGCGTGGTGGTTTATGTCCCGTTCTCCCTATCCATCCATAGGGAAGGCTCGTGCCCCAGCAGTGGGGACATAAAATGATGATGATGATGATGACATTCTGGTGGACACATAGATACTTTCAGTATTCTACACATACTCGTAGGTATCCTAGGCATTCACGTCGTTGGCATAAAATACATAGTCCGAGTTAAACCTCGTTAGTCATCTTTAATTTACATTCTTGAATTATTTCGTTGGCTCCTTAAGATCGTCAAAGATAACTTGGAACACATTTCCACATTGAATTAACCAGTGCGCGCAGTTGGCGGGCGTGCGGTCGGCGGCGATGGACGGACGGACGGCTGGGGCCAAAGGCTGGGCTGCAGCGAGCGCGACTAACTTATGCAGCGCTCTCCTGACAGGATAGTTCATTTGTCCGTGGCCTGAGCTCGGGGAGCAAGTTGCAGTCGTTAATCCAGCACAAGCAAACGCTCAAATATGTCGTTATGAATGTGTGTGTTTCTAAGTGGCATTGAAACAAGTGCAGATATTTTGAGTAATGGGTTCAGTGCGAGTTTTTTTTTGCCACTTGATCGCATAAATATCGGAAAAGCATTTATTTTAGCGGCAGGTATTTGTATCTGCTGCGGCACAGCTTCAATGCCATACTATAGTCTGTTCAATATAGCTTGATACCCGTGACAGATGTCAAATTGGCATGCCTAGGGTTGAGACAATACCGAGGTAATTGCATCAAATGATAATTGAAGTTATCCATTGAATATCATTATCCTAATGAAGTACTGTTCCTATCTAATGTGCCAATTGATTTTCTTTTCTAACTTTTAGAAGTTCTGTAAAGACATCATATACTCAAGAAAAATAAATAAATACTAACTTAATTTAAATTAATGAATACAGCTAGGATGACAAAAATGAAGTTAAATTTTATCGATTGGTTATTGAATATCAATTGAAGTTCACTTGGTGTACTATCCCAACACTAGTATTTGTTTGTAATGAAATGACCTAAAGTAAAGGAGTACGTTTATTTTATTGTAATGTCTTAAAATTATGATAAATGTGTGTTATGCGAGAGTTTATTGGGATAAATCTAATATAACATATAAAATAGAATCACAATAGTAATTGTAGTATATTGAGTGATGGATTATAAATAATAATGTAATTTTAATATAGTCAAATAATTTCATACGCTTTTGTAAAAGCCACGTCTTCGATTTTGATGACTTCTGTCACATATCATATCGTTTACTGCTATACTGCGAGCACCCCACGAAGCACCCCTCCTTCATTCGTCACAAACATATTCCTAATAATGGATTTTAATTAATATAATTCTTATTTATCTTTTATATGGACAATGGCTGTCCACATATTCCTCCAAACAATCACAATAACACGTTTAATAAAAGCGACTGCGTTGACAAGATTTGTTAATAAACTTAACGCATTATAAATAGATTAACCCGAGACCCGTTAACCGCGTGTTTATGCGACCGTTTCCGGTTCCGGCCCGAAGGCTTACCCTTTAATTGTTTCCAGCTGAAACATTACGGCGCCGGCACGTCACACAATTGGTATAAATTGTCACCCGCTAACATAATATTGTAGCATGTTTTAACACGTCTCAGCTCACTGAGACAGGCCCGGTTTAGTCGCGTATTAATGATACCTATCTATAATTAATCAGCCTTGGCAATGATAAGTCTCTAGATGTATGGAATAGTGATATCGTTATTATGTTCAATTGTTAAGAAATAAATGAAATTGTAACTACATTTTCGTTAGTTAACATAATTACAGCGCTTAACTTAACATTTAACACTTATAGACGATGTAGTACCTATCTTTATAATCCCCTTTTTTTGCAATGCTAGAGAAAGCGAGTAAAAAAAACCAATTAGGTAGGTATAACGTTTAATGCAAGCAAATGTATTCTCAAAATTTCAGGATTATGATTTGTTCTACTTAAAAGTGAATATATTTTTGTATTACTACTGTTTCTTTATGCTTCGCTACATTTTATGCTGATTGTACAATTTTTAAAACAAATTAAACGATTACACAAAAAGTTTAAAGTTATTTAAAATTGAGAGAGTTGTGTTTACACAGCCGCAATCATGTTTCGGCCGAGGCTACAGCGCTACGCCGTAGCCGACTACGAGTACAGCCAAGGCTCGTAGCTACTAAACTGCTACGAGCTACGATAAACATATCGAGTCGGTATTTATTGCGGAGCCCGAACCCAGAGGCGCCGCGAATATTTAAATGTGTTCCTTAAGTTCTTGTTATTGAGGTGAACTTTCACTCTGTTGAGTATATTGGGTATACACAATACGTGTAGCAGATGTGCTTTTATTTTTCTTGTTGCTCTCGCTGTTATTTGTTATCTAGTGAGTTCGTACCGACAAGTCACAGAATGTGAATCCACTTTACAGTTTTGCAACTGGTACGGTATCGCTGAGCGCTGACTGCAGGAGCTACTGTTTAATACAAAGTTAAAACTTGTCAGATAGTAGGTACGTGTCGGGTTTTAATGCGTTTCCTTCTCCACTCATGTAGATCGCCATCGCTTTACTTAATACACGTTGTTTTTTTGTGCGACTGATTTAAATCTTACTGGGAAAATATTGCATGTTATTGCTGTAAAATGTATTTACACAAAAATTGAGTAAAATAAAATGTATTTATTTTTCTAGCGTATGCGCACTCAGTGACACGACATGCGCCGGCAAGCCCCTACGCTTAATATGACATCTATTTTTATAAAATACCAGAAAATAATTTAAAATGGAACCTTCTGTAATATTGACAAAGAAACTCTGTAATTTCAGCATATTCAGCATTATGTTTGAAATTGAAATGTGGAAAATGTTTCCATCGCGGTGATGTTAATATAAATAGGCGCGACGTCTCCCGCCTGCCACGTATTAATTATGTTGCGCAAACAGTGGGCTTACAGTTGTACTCCACGTCGTCCCCGCGAGGGCGGCCAGCCGGCGGGACCCTGGAAGGATAACTTAGCAAAGCAGAAGATTTAAAGTCCGCGACAAGCAATACAAGAGGTCGACAAGTCAATTGACATCAAGTTAAAACAAATTCTTTACTCATGAAACATGAGTCATTCATTATAAGATAAGATTCCAGGTACCTACTGATGCCCAAAAAGGTTTACGCGTCTACATCTTACTTAATCATAGGTCATTGGGTCACATCGTGTTGCTTTAAGTACCTACAGAATTTCTAAATACATATATAGTCCCACAGTTTAATGTGACAGTGTCAACTTAATTTCTCCATTAATTTTTGAACTAAAAATGTAATGAGAAGAATCTTGTTAACATAGGGACTCAAGCAATTATCTTGGCTAACAACGTGAATGCCGCCTGTCATCAACCCGGGCGTGTACGCAAATAGCAGTGGCCGACTTATTTTGATAGTTACATCGGCGTGCCGCGCCGCCCGCTGCCGCGCCGCCTCCGCCGCGCCGCCCCGAACGCCGACTAAGATGTTTGATGATGTCGAGAACCCATTCGTATTCACAATACAGTGCTATTAATTAACTGGTAATAATTCAAGAGGCAGCTCCCGCGGCAATATCGCTGTGTAATCATTACGCATTCATTGATTACGACGATGTCTTTCGTAATGATGAATATGTGCTTCGGGCTCCGTTTTATTACGTGTTTGCTTTAACTAATAGAAATGCTTTGGCGTTCTATAAAAGGAGACGTATGAACATTTTTTTTTATTAACTTCTTTTTGTTATGGAATGTATAAAAACTGAAAGTTGCTGATGTAAATGAAACGAAAGGTGAATAAAACACTAAGAAAAAACGAAAACAGCAAACAAAATAAACCACGGAAACATCTAACTAAATTTATTATAAAAACATATGAAAAAAGGAAAAACATATTTTTTGAGGTAAAGTTAGTTCAGACAAGGCCAGGGTTGGATAATCTATAGACTTGATGAAGAAATAGAGAAGAATGAAAAAGACTGCACCAACTCTTTAGTTGAAGAGGAAGAAGAATACGCTTTGTACAGTAAGCACAAAAGAGAAAGCATGTCAAAATGTTAATATTACTTAACTTTTTATTTAACTTTGGGATAACAAATATTTGAAACTGGCCAAGTGTGAGTCGGACTTGCGCACGAAGGGTTCCGTACCATTATCTATAAAAATATTTCAAGTTTCTACCTGTTATCGTTATTAAGATCGAGAAAAAAATTGGAAAAAAATCACGTTTGTTGTATGGGAGCCCCCCTTAAATATTTGTTTTATTTTAATTTAGTTATTTATTTTTAAAGTGAATATATAACTAAATATTCTGTGAATATTTCAAACATCTATCTGTTGCCGTTATAAATATCGAGCAAAAACGAGCAAAAAATCATGTTTGTTGTATGGGAGCCCCCTTAAATATTTATTTTATTCTGTTTTTAGTGTTTGTTGTTATAGCAGCAACAGAAATACATCATCTGTGAAAATTTCAATTGTCTAACTATGACGGTTCATGAGATACAGCCTGGTGACAGACGGACAGACAGACAAATAGGCGGACGGACGGCGGAGTCTTAGTAATAGGGTTCCGTTTTACCCTATGGGTACGGAACCCTAAAAAAGGCCCGTAGCCAAAGATTGTTTTATGTACATAATATTCATAAGGTAACATTCGTTTGGGAACAAAAACATCTGGCGTGAGTTCATTGAAAATTTCAGTTCGCCGTTTGCGCGTTCGGAAGCGGTTGTAGCCTCTACGGCCCGCGGATAAGGGCTACGTGCACCGACGGCGGTTTTATTATGAACTTTGCGAGCGAAGTTTATTAGCTAATATTTGTGGTACATTTTCATCGAATTCATTTAATTTAATCATAACATTAGATGTTGTTCCAAAGTTTGAGCGAAGAAATAGTAGATAGAATCGGCAAACAGCGAACGCGGCCGGCACGTGTTGGTGTATGTCGGCGTGTGTCTGCGTGTGCCTGCGTGTGCCTGCGTGTGTCGGGCTTGTGTCGGAGCGTGTGATCCGCATTAATACATCGTCGGCGCAATTGCTTCCTTTGCTAATGTGCGTTACAAAGCTGAAACCGATGCTAAGCATGCTGCTTGGTGTCAGTATAGGTTTTAGGTTGTTAACCATCCATTCTGGTTCTAGAAGTTCAGAATAATACCATGAGTCAACGTGAGTTAACGTAAAAACATTTAAAAGCTTAAGAAGACCATTCGCAAACTAAGAAAGTAGCATAGCATGCCCCGATCATAAATAAATGATGATATGAAAGTGTAATGTGTATTGGCATCTCGTTATTTAGCCGGGCCGGGGTCGGGGTGTCCCGGCGCAGTGCCGCCATAAATATCAGTGGATCACCGGCGCGCGTGACCGCCCACGCAACGCCGCCACCGCCATCGCCGGGGACGCGCGCTGCCTTGTCGATGAAATAACTTTTATAAAACTATATTTTATTTACGTTCTACAGGTTAGAAATGAATTATGAGACGAACATGTGAACATGGACTTTGTAAAGGGATCGAAGCATCAGGATCAAATAATGAAAGGTGTAATATAAATGCGAGTATATACTAAATAGTTGTTACAAGCTGTCACTTTGTTCTACTACCAATGATTTTGGTCATTTAAAATTGAAATATGGAAGAGGGACTAGAGTAGTTCATTTGTAGCCGGGAGCTCGGCAAGTCCAAAGACTTCTGCATTACGTGGTCTGGGGTGAAATAAAAAGGGTAAATATAACTTTATGAAATAAATATTATTTTTGAACTATAAAAAAATCGTTCATTTAGGTATTTTCACTGTCAAAATAGTTACTGATAGTAGTATAGTACCTAGTACTGAATCGTAGGGAGTCATCCTGTTACTATTTTGACTTAGAGCACTTATGCATGCATTTCAACTGCTTCTCAGGTGTACGTACAGCTTTGACCATATGACCATCGGTCTCAGACCTAGAAGTCTCTGGTTTGGTTTCTATTGAAAATACACGTTGTGAGGGTTGGTAGGAAATGTACTTTATTTGCCTGGCAGACCACAACCTTCTCAAAGTCCGACAGTTACAGATAATACAAAAATACAGCCAGTACCCAGGTGAATTGCGTTTTCATATTTAACTTACCATTGGATGAGGTTAGGGTAAAGCTCGTTCCAGTTCCTCTTCTTATCTTCCGTAAAAGCTGTAGATGAGATATGGTCGCATCGACCGCGGCCCGCCCTGCCGATGCATGATGTATGTGGCGCGCCGCCGACACCGCCGCTTATTGACACTGACGCCGGCGTGCTTTATTATTATAGTGCGTTGCGTCGTGCGGCGTGATGTACGGCGCGGTGTGGGCAGCCATCAAAATGCTGAGCCAAGCAGCCAGCACTATAGCTGTAGAAATTGGGGGCAGTTTCATTTCTGTACTAGGTCGGACATGCTTGACCGCTGCTGGTCGTTCCATTGGTTGGACACGTGGCACATGTACTATTATATAAAAACACAACAGATGAGAATTATATAAAAAAATATAATTTACAAGGCGTATGGACAATGATCAAGGTATAGTAATTACTACACTACTGCTAACTTATTTCTAGAATGATTGTTGAAGAAGTAATTTATTTAAATATTATTTTCTACGTGCTTTTCTACCTGTTAAAACTACTTATGTTAAACTAAGGGTATTTACAGCAGGTAGGTATGGTACTAATAAGGGGTAAAAATGTATAACTATTGAAAAGTGACTATGGCAGACCCATTATATTAAGGTATTTGTGTTTTATGAATCAGAAACAGCAAAGTTCTGAAGGGTCTAGTTTATTTTGTCTTTATGTTTCGGTGCATTAGCACTCGAACTTACTACAATATTCTGTGTGAAGGCAGGATATTGTAACCAGTTTTTGGTGGCATTATTATAATAAACCAGCGTTGCCCCGGCTGGTCGCCCAGGTGACTACAAACTAGACAGCGGGGCTCTTTGTTGGGTGAACACAGCTTTGCCAACCCCTGGCGACGGACGCCCCGCCTAAGCTTGATGCTTACATTATAAAAAGCTATGCTCACCAAGTTCATCGCTTTCCATAACGTTGAAGATGATGCTGTAAAGTTCGTATTATTATCATACCATATCTAGGATCGATATTATGGATTGTTAGCTGTTGAAACATCGATTATGTTAAACTATACACGAACATCAATGAATGTAGTTTTAGATGTTTGCCATAGTATGCACTCGTTTCATGTAACTTGTAATTAAAATATAATTTGTCCGTACGTTTGTATGTCACTGAACTGCTCTTAAACAGATGAATCGATTTTGATTAAACTTTTTATTGTTTGAGTAGGTCCCTATCTAGGGGCAATTTAATGAATTAATGAATGATTCAGAATTGGATCCTGTAGGTTGCGCTGCAATAAGGTTCTAGGATTTTTTCAAAACCATCATGGGATACGGGTGCTAAATTAAGCGGACGAAGTCGCGAGCGGGCCGTTAGTAGGTAATCAATAAAATAAGTCTAAGTAGGCGTAAATCGTTACCGCAAATTTCCTTTACAAAGCTATTTGTTAGGTTGATGGGGGCCTCTTCTTGAAATGAAATGAAATGAAATATCTGACATATAATTTATTCACATAAAATGGAGACATTAGGATGGAGTGTGATGCGTATAGTTCGTCTATCTAGCCAGCGCAGGGTATGTAAAGTTTATTACGATTTCTAAACATGCATGTGGGTAGATAACATAGTGAATAATAAAATATTAATAATATTATTAAATCGACATAATTCGATTGATGTTGGATTAGACCTTGCGATCTAGCTTTGTGTAGCGCACGCTTTAAACTGTTTTCTATGTGCAATAATCGAATTATAAATTAATAAATTTGTAACGGCAAAATATTTAATACAAAAAGTATTATTGAAAGTATACTTTGATAAGTATGAATGCATCGTTGACTCTTTGCCGTAATGTGAGTGTTTCCGTGAAATTAATTCCAGTTTTCCGGCGTGCCTGCGCTGCTTGACGGGCCCTCGGCAACTGGGTCACGCCACGCACGCCTTTTACATCTGTTTTTAAGTTTTCAAATTAAGCTTCAGCTTTTCAATTCGAAACTGCTTTTCATACAGAAAATATTACGTGAAAGTATCATTTCGGTAATTTATGGAATTTACAAAGTTTTCATCTTCAAAAACGTCGTATTAACGTTTTATATTATTATCCCATTAATCAATTTAAAAATATATTTCGCAGTAAAAGCTTATTAATTATTTAAGTGCCAGCATCGTTTGCAGTAAAGCAAATTTCTGTATACTTAACATTTTATATACTGAAAGTTTGTTTAAAATGCAGCCGACTACTCTTCTACTTCTTGAGTAGCTCAGTGGCACACAGTGCTAGTTTCTTACGCTATTTTGTTGGCGCTCTATCATCCATAGGCCCCTTATTGCTCGCGCCACTCTCTTAAGGTCCTCTGCCCAATTCTTTTAAGTTCTATCAATGATATTCAGGATATCATTGACTCATCTCATTATCTTCAAAAAAGAAAGAAAGAAGTTATTAGTATTGTACTGAGTGAAGATTAGCAATAGCGGAAAGCGTCGTGCGGCGCGGCATTTCGCGCGGCGTGCGGCGCGGCGTGCAGTGCGGCGCCGGCGAGGGCCAATCGCTGTCCCTTCAAAAGACCTCAACGAGTGCAGGCTGCCTTTGACTTTAATTGTTTTATATTGTATGTATGTAAGTCTGTAAGGTATTTATTATATGGGCCCCTTTGTATTTTTACCATCTTGTACATTGTGTGTTGCCTGAAATAAATGATTTATTATTAATTATCTCTTTTATTTATTTTATTTCTTAGAACTAGATTTTTACAATATTTTAATATAAAAACAATAAAACATTACAAAAACCTAATCCTAGAGTACCACCAGCAGCGGGGCAGGGCCCAAGCTACCGGTGGTCAAAGCTGCAGAGTGAGGAACCTTCTGAAAATACGTGCCGTGTCAAGGAGTACTGCCTTTTGCATCGGACCACCTTTCAGCGAGAGCCTCTCTAGGTGTTGATCGAGGCTCTTCGCTATCAGACCGTTTGCCGAAACGACTATCGGTACAATAATGGTTGAATCCACATCCCACATGGCGGTAACCTCGTGAGCCAAGTCAAGGTACTTACCGAGCTTGTCCTTCTCGGCTTTCACAAGGTTACACATTATTCTATTGTTTTTTTGCTTATACAAAATAAAACAAAATAAAATAAAATACTATTTATTATGTAAGTAATGTATTTATCTACATAATGTATTTAATAATAACAACTGTAAAAATAGTACAGAACTGAAACTAAGCTAAACATTTAAAAAGTTAGTAAATAAATCTATATTCAAAATATTACTAAGCTAAAATTAAGGTTCACTAATACTTAAAAAGAAAATAACATAATAGTAAAAATAAAAAAAATAAACATAAACTAATAAAAATAAACTATGAAACAAATATATTATATTACATTAGTTCGCTGTCAATGCCACATCTACTGTTAAATTGCTTTGTACATCCATGTTCTGCGCCCGCGCTATAGATACCTGCCTCACGCTGTAGTTGGTGGTACGGACTACGGCCGCAATCGCATATAGATGCAAACTACTTACCTTAAATGTAATTGTCAATTTTGTTTTCTTCTCAGTGCGGGCGTTCATTGTGCTAAAAATCAATAGTGATAAAACAAAATGTATCTTTCTCAGTAAGTGAATCTTATGTATTCTTATGAGAAATAAAGTTTCTTTAACCATTATACTACTTGATTTGGAACTATGGACCGTAATGACGAGACTTTTTGTGTATATATGTGTTATCCTATCAGACTCATCATCATCAAAAACATGCTGTTGTGTTCGTTGTAAGTCAGCTAGTATGAAAGACTGTTTTAAATGGACAATCGATAGTGTTATATCTGTGGGATCCATGGTCGCCAGTTCAAATCGCACAATGGAACATATCTTTTATGTTGTGATGTTTGTGGTTCTCAAACATCACAACATCGAAGATGAGAATTATGAAAATAGAAGAGATTTTAGAGATTCATATTTCAATTCAAACCTTCATGGTAACAATTTCAAAATGTGTCAATATCTTTATAATACAAGTTTAATAGTTTCCTAGTAGCCAAGGTACTAGCTTATAGTTATTTGATATGAATGTGCGTATGAATAATTAAAGAATACGTCAAGTTGCAGGTAATAAGCTTTTATTAAGATGTGAAGACGCGCTGGCTGGCGGCAGTATGTTGGCGTGGAGTTACGCGCCCGTGGCCGGCGTATCTCCGGCGACTGCCGTAAATCCGACGCGGTGACTTAACGGCGGCATAAATAGCGGTGCCGACGCGCGAGGGCGGCCGCGGGGGCGGGGGCGCGAGCGGAGGCGAGGGCGGGGGCTGGTGATGATGATGGATGCTTTGTACAACCACGTCATCTTTCGTATCCTGTCTGGTGGCTTTATTGTGGCGGTTAGGCACGTTATATACCATGATACATTGTGTCTTATCGTTATGATCGTCTATACAATCCTTATCTCTGTATGCACACTTATCTCTGAACAGCCTTTATCTGATTTTCTATTATCTAGATAAGTACGTGCTTAACCGGCGCATTTATCATAAGAACGGGCTGTTCAATACTAATTGCCCAATACCACTTCAGCTTCGAGTTATGTCAGAATGTGCCGGTTGCATGTATAGTTGTGGGAATTGTCCAGTGATTTGCCAAATAAGCAAAACTAATCTTTTTTATAACTACATAACGTGAGATTTATGCCAAGTATATTGTAACTATGATTATTCATGTTATTAAAATAATAATATAACATAATTTTGGCTCAGTTCAAAACTCAATGAGTCATCTACTAATGATACTTGCTTCAGTTGTATTGTGGTGATCTTTATTGAATTGTCGATAAAGTCAAATACGTATCCACAATATACAACTGTGTACAGTCACGACCATTGACATGTATAAATTTTTGACTAGTTTTGACTCTTCTTCCATTGTATTAAGAGTTACATTGTTTACATGTTAATGCTCTTGACTGTACAATAGGTAAAACTACCCAGTAACAAGTAGCCGTAAGGAGTACCCCGGCGGCGCCTGGGAGGGATGGGGGCGGGGGGGCCGGGAGGGGGTAATTTACTGTTTAATTGCACGCCATCTATTACGCGCCGCGGGAACTGCCGCGCGGAGGCGAAGGATGCACCCCGATTTATAAGTGATTCTTCTTCCTGTGTCTCTACCTATAGGAAAAGTTAAAATAATTGTTTTTAACTTTTAGTTTGTAATAGTTTAGAAAAGTATTGAAAAAATGCTACAAGCGGGATTCGAACCCGGATCCAGGTCAGGTGCGCTTTCAATTACGCTATCTTGTCTATGTCCAACCCGCCGAAAATCAACATTATCTACTCTTACTCCGTAAGCCAAGCCTTATTCAATGTCAACAACTACGTCATTAACGTAAAAATATTTCCAAGTTCCGTTTTTCAAATAGTTATTTGTTTGAAACAAAATTTGCATACAGCGTTAGGTCCATCGTTTAAATCCATCATTTAAATATTGCAATAGCAATACTATTAAAAAATTAAATTAATAATTATAATATTAAATTAAAGAAAGTTATTAAACTATTTTAATTTTGTCTATTATAATTCCCAGACTATTATAATTACCAACATTGTAGAAGTTCTCTAAAATAAGCGCAATTATTTGAAAAATTTAAGTCATTATTTATTTTTGATTATCTACAACATCCAAAGCAATGAAGAGACATCGATTAATATTCTAACACAACCATTCAACATACTCTACTGTCGCTTTAAAGACTTTAAAATTGAGAGCCCACTTAAGTGCTGCGACTTTCGACAGTACTCCGTGCAAGATGCTGCCCCGCGCCCGCGTCGCCTGATTTATGACGAGTGCCCACGCGCCGGCACCCACCATCAGCCAGAGATGAAATAGCCAGTGCTTCAGTAGTTGGGGATTCCGGGTTAAGTGCGCCTCCACCTTTAGACTTATCATCACTTAACATCAGGTGAGATGAAAGACAAGTGCTTACCTGTAAGGAATGGCAAAGAGAAGCTCTAGTATAAGGACGAAGAAGCTTGGCGGGAAAGTGAAGAGTCATGTCTGCGGTTTTGTTTTATTTTCTAAAATTTGTGTTATGTCGAATATTAATGCGAAATAATGGTGGATTATTAACCGTTAAGTGTTCGTGAGTGTGCTTGAGTGTTGGCAAATGAAACAAAACAGTGCAACGTCACTTTTCAAATTCTCTCAAGAAGTCCGCCCGACGACTTAGAAAGCCCCACATCTTTACTGAGATACTCGACGGTTTGGGGGGTATATCATTTCTCACTTCTCATTTCTCACTTCTCATTTCAACATTCATCATCATCATACAGGAAAGAAATATTGTTTATTTATGTATTAATTGTAAGAAAAATTACTTTTTCATTGGCAAAATGCTTGTGCAAAGCCATAAAAAAAAAGGACGAAGAAGTGTTCGCTTCATGACCGATGATACGAGGCTCACTAAATGTGTTTTGGTAAATATTCTGTTGTACTCTGGACCGTGGACAAAGTTGTGATGGATGAAGGTATGTGATAGAAACTATTATAATATTATAGTACCTACCTCCTGAGTTCTCTGTTTCCGTAGTGGAGCCTATAGCAACAGTTTCTCGTGTGGCAAATTTGTATAATCTTAGTGAAAGCCTCGTAAACATCGGGCCGCGTCTCATCCAGCGGTATGTGATTTGTAGCCGGCCACGCGCGCACTGGCATTTGGCACTACTTCGGAGTCACAACTCCCCAGACGTACGTAATAAGTAAGTCATTGTTCATTGATGACTGAAAAAATTAAATGGAAAATAATTAGTGAAGTCGACTCACTACATACTGAATTTATAATATACAGAATTTTTTTTCTTAATTAGGTTTAAAGCGATTTAACATTGTTTTGGTAAGAAATTGCTGTTTGCTGTATGTGACCTTTACAGCGTTACCGGACTTAAAAGGGGTGGCGAGAAACTAAAGGTTCTTCATGCCGTATTGATCAAGTGTCCTCCAGAGGGTGTCTAGCAGGGATAACATCACGCAAGCGTGACCCCGTCCCTTAACAGATGCTTCGAGGTGTTTGAATAGGAATCTAGATTTAGGCCGTCAAACTTTGTGATAAGTCCCATATAGTTTACCCAGATCATCTTTTATTATCGTTAATCGTATGGCAGAAATGTGTGTGTGTAGGTAATAAATAAATAATTAAGTGACTCGCGCCAGAGGGAGTCGCGCCAAATCACGCCTCCCAATCCAAAGACTAGAAAAACTGTCAGACTCGAGACAGACAAGACGTTGTTCTCCAATTACAACTAAGAGCGCGCTAAATATTAGATGTTGCGTATGACGGCGGGAGGACGGGCCGACCGTTTAATACGGCTAATGGAGCCGGGAGCGGCGGCGGCGGGAGGACGTGTTCATCTGTTGTGCCCGGGGACTACTCTGGCGCGACCTTACGCTGAGTAACACTTCTAAGCCAATCCACGATCTAACATTCAAAAAATTCATTCAATTTTTAACGCAAATTTTGTTGCGAACAAATTACAAAAACACAAATATTGAAAAAATAAATAGTGAGTGTTGAATAATTTTGGCGGGCTGGTTAGAACCACGATAGCTCAATTGGAAGAGCACCTGACCCGGAATGTCAGAAGGGTGCAGGTTTAAATCCTGCTCGTGGAAATTTTTTCAGCATTTGTGTTTTTCAATCAGTCATGTTAAAATTTTGGTAGATCCTATTATAGACGGACACTTTTCACTATACCGACACACACAATTACTCAAGGCCGCAAACGACCATACAGACTGTCTAAGCGGCATTTTTTTTCTGAGAGAGTTTGCAGATATCGCGCTTTTTGGGGGCGGCGGGAAACTTCGATTCACACGGCGTGGACTCCTCAAGCCGTGTGAAACGAAGCACCAGCCACGCACTCTAGAGGAAACGGCATCACGCACTAGTGCGTGTCCACGTACCCTACTAGATTCTCCGAGGGGTTCGGATCGGATCGGGCGACCACAACTTAATGGACTTACTAAATATGTTTACTTTACTAGGATAGAGGAGGAAGCTACCGAAGTATATCCAAAAAAGTAATAACTCATAGAGGCACCTTCAAAAAGGTATTCACAGCGCGGGCGGCAGTAAACCGCGCCCATCGGTTGCGGTTACCGTTTTCCATTAAGCGAGTAACACTTACAACGTTACGTTTTTAGGCCACTGAAATGTTATTGAACGGGCACCGCAGGACAGGGACGCCATGAATATAACGCAAGCGTTGCCGAACCTGAAGCTTGCTCAGTAATTACACTGGCTTCTTCATAGCAAAACACAGTAGAGCTAATATCAGTATTATGATGGTAGCCTTCCAGTTAAATTCTGGGCAGTTTCCTATGACCAGACTTAAACGGGGGTTTGTAACTCGCTCTCTACGCGTTCGAGGATAGCCCCCCGCGCTAACTCGACGCACGACTGATGTTTATAGATGGCATCATGCAACTTGTTATTGTCACCTCTCTTGCCCCTTCACCCCTCGCCCCGCGCCCCGTGCCCCGCGCCCCGCGCCCCTGCCACCTGTCCCGTATCAATTTATTACAGCCCATATCCACCGTCTAAACGGTGTCAACGAGCCATTTCATTTGTAATGTTCCGGGCGAAGGTTGGTTACTCCTTCAATTATTTATATTTCAACGTAAATTAAGTTTGGTAAGTGAAAAAAGTTATAATAATCTTTCATTTTTTAGGCATCAGTGGGTACACTTAAACAGTATTTTAAAGGCAGACGAAGTCGCGGGCGGGCGGTTTGGCCAGTTTAAGTAAAAGTTAGTAATATAGTCTCTATTTGCCCAAATATGATTTGGCAAAATTTAAAGGCCCAAGAACTAGAATAAAATATACACTTTCTGATTACTTTAAAACAAAAATCTTTTTTTTGTTCTTGGCATAATTTCAGAAGCTACGATTAAAACTAGAATAATTGTGAGTTCGTTTTATATCATACAATACAAGCCATAAAAATGGCTTATTAATTTTGAATTCATGCCAGTTATAGTGAAAACAACGTAAGATTTAACGTTTCACAGAACGAACCACAGACCAAAGATCATGGAACGAACTATGAAACTGTTAATCTTTAAACGTGATAAATTTACATTATAATAGGTATTATTTTAGAACACCATCTGGACAATACCTAATTAATTAATTTTTGAGTCCGCTATGAAAAACGTCATTGAAATTACCCTGTATCAAAATATAAAAGTGGTTGTAAGGTGAGTATACGGTGTAGGTACCGTACATTAAGCAATACCTAATTATTGCAATATTTGTAATTTGCTTACATGCATTTATGTTTGCACACGCGCCGGTATTTTATTCAATAAATTAGTTTAACTACGGTTAGCACTCAACACGGTTGTATCATTTCCGACGTTCTAATATCAGTTCCTAGCAACATCAGTTTATCATATCAATCAGCTATCATAATTATCATCTAAAGTGTGTAGAGCCAGTCCCTACAGTAAGTTTGATTCGAACCCTAAAATATGTCATAGATTGTTGACAAGTTAGTCATTTAATTTACTTGTGTGGCAAATTAATCTCAATAAGTCCAATATGATACAGTAAAACATTAATATTATGTTCGTAGAAGAAATATTTAAATATCTGTTCAGATTACGCATTTCTAAGCTGAAAGTTGACAGAAAGAGGTCGACGCGAGAGGTTGCAGGCTTTGGGGGCGCGGGGGCGGGGGCGGGGGCGGGGGCGGGGGTCGCGAGGTGCAAATGTGCATCTCTCGAGATGAGCCGCTTGAATATGCCTCAGTTACGCAAACCACGCAGACCGCGGCTCACTGGAAATGGCACTTTACACCTTTGAGCGACCAAAGCGATTATGATTATAGCCCACCGGCTCGCTGCAAGGGAAATACATGAATAGAGATTGTTTTAATCGAAATCGGAAAAGAATGAAGAAAAAAAGAAAAAAAAATGTTTTAAATCCACTCTCTGCCGGGCTAGTTGATTATTTTAATTGCCAAATTATCCCCAAAAGCTGCTTAAAATATATAGGTATATAGACTCGAAAAAATAAAATGCAATATGTTATGTTACTGTAAACATTATTATGTTAACCAAAAAAATATATATTTAGATGTGTTTATTGTTATTGTTATTTACTTCATAAGAATAAAATAAGTAATTAACTGTAATTGTGGATGTCTTACAAAATAATATGTCTAGATGTTTATCTAGAACCTAGTTGCCTCTTCATGGCGCTTATCTGGAAAGCGTTTTGTTTCGCCCGAGGCGTGCCGGCGGCGGCGACGGCGGTGCGGTGCGGTGGGCAAAATCAAAACTATATCACAAGCCGCATAAGATGCAATGGTTGGCTTTTTCATGTCCAACTTTACGCACTTTATTTTTGTTTGTTTGCAGAAATCTCATCACAAAAGTGAAATAGCAAAAAAAGAAAAATAACGCCATCAGATCTGTGTAAGGTGAAGTATATTGCTCTCTCTTGAAGTGGGACTTTTATCAACTTACTTCTTAATTTTAATTTATAAATGTTACCAACGTTGATTTAAAGGTTTTTTTGTGCATATTATTGTTGTTTGCTTTAACAGCACAGCCAACATTTGAAGTGATTGTTTCAATTTCAATGCCTAAAAATGAATTAAAGTTTTCTTGAAGTAATAAGTTTTTCGGCCACCGTGCTTACCGCGTTTAGTGCCAAGTGTGACGTAAGTCGCGACTATTTTGGCGAGAAATTTCCCGCGCGGCCCATAAAATATCAGTAGCGGCGCGGGAGATGTATCAAGGCAACTTAGAAAGCAGTATCTTCATGCAATAGCCGCTATAGCTTTAGTGCTATAGCATATCTTCAAAAATGCTATACCCCTTAAAATAAACATAGGTATATGGAAAACAAATACCTCGAGTGATGGTAAACCTTTAAGCAAATTGGATCCTTGTCCACACTGAATACTAAAGCTAGTATTATATTAGCAGCGTAAGAAGTTAATGGCAGCCTAATTAGCGTTGGCGCGAACAATGCGTTCGTTAGTTGCGACGCGCGGCGTTCGTGTCCCGCGCGTGTCATCCAATTCGTGCTAAGGATAACTTTAGGCGCCAGACGACACCGGGAACAGCAAACTTTAAAAATCTTCAGAAGTTTCATGACCACAGTAATAAATACCTGACGCAGCAACATTATACAAGGAAATTTTAATACACAATTAATATTGTTATCTGTGATTACCCTAACCTATTGTACATCATTTATCAACAATGATCTAACCAGAGAATCGATAGATAGATCGTCATGTCTGGTCGAGTGCATATCCGTATTGGTCTTTACCGTCACTTACCATCACGTGAGAATCAAACACGCCTGTAAAATGAAAAAAAAAATGCAATATATGGATTGAAATATAGCCAGCTTGTTAAAAAACGGCCTAAGCTTTTCAACAGTGTCGACCCGTTGTCCGCGCGCGTTAATTTCCCGGCGTAAGATGATAACGGCGCGGCCAATTGCCGGCGCGTGCACAATGCGTTCGTTAGTCGCGGCGACGCGCGGCGCTAATTTCCCGCGCGGCCCATAAATTAGCCGCGGCCGGCCACCGCGCGCGGGAGACGGCCCGCCACAGACTAGCCTCACGATGCCTCACGATGCCTAGATTGTGCGGTCTGCCATAGCTCATTAAAGTGCTCTAATTAAAGTTTAAAAGTCACGCACCAATTCTGCTGTCATTATACTGAGCTGTCAAACGAGCGGCCAACACAAACAGTCATAATCATCACCAACTCATTTTTATGTCCCCACTGCAGCTCGAACACCAGCCTTCCCTATGGAAACTTTGGGAGAATGGGCTATAAACCAACAAGCGGGCCACGCAGGCCCAGTGCGACTGTGCAATTGCACTAGCAATTGCTAGCAACCGTTAACGACTGCTAATGCAGCCGGGACCAACGAATAACGTGCTTTGCGAAGCACGGAGTAACTCGAAATAATACATTTTTAGGCCGAACAACCGGCCTTTGCGAAAGTTGCTTTCAGCAATCGGAGACTAAGCGCGTTTACCACTACGCTGTCAGGAACACAAAACAAAACCAGCTGTTACTTGCTGTAGCCCTTCTTTGCCAGGAGAACATTGACCTTTGATTTCTTTAGTCTGTGGCAGCCATCACTAAACTTGACTAGTCGCGGAAACATTTAGCCGGCCCTCGGCGCGGCGCGGGCGGGCCGGCGGCGGCGGCGGCGGCGGCGGTGCAAAAGAACATTAGTTTTGATGTCGAGCGCGACCGAATGGAGCCATTGCGTTTCATTGTCATTGCCGCTCTTGTAGTTTCTTCTCATTGTAAGCGGTAAAGTACTCGTATATTAGGATCAACGGCTAGCGCTCTATTACTAAAAGCAAAATAGTGGGTACTGAGATTTTTTACTAAACTCAGGCAGGTAACACTATGCCTATAGAAAACATAGTGTAAGATAAGACTTGAACTTAAATTATAACGATTAAACGACATACAAACAGTTATAACTACGTATCGAGGCGATCGGATAGTCCTAAATTTCATTCGGTCACAACAGACTTCCTGCACTGCAGTGTCCGCTCACCTATTTGTATTTAATTAAGTTTCCGCTGGCTGAGTGACGCCGCCGGCCGCAGGCACCGCCCGACCCACGACGACGGCTGCAAATAACTTAGGAAATAGGAGAATAAAGCGCTATTCACACCTGCCGCTACACTAGAAAACACTAGACTGGTGCTAATTTTATATGGCACTGGATCTGAATTTGTGTCTCAACTTTACTCTACTACTCTACTGCAATGTCATACAAGTTGTCGTTTCCATATTGTGATCAAATGGCAAATTCTAAAAAAAGCATTAAAAAGAACGATCGTCCTGTAAGCCATGTCTTTTCATTTCGGCACAGAATCCATGTACGTATATGGCTACCTAAGTATGGCAATCCCTATCATCATCATCATCATCAACATCATCATCATCATCAGCTCATTTTATGTCCCCACTGCTGCTCACATATATGGTAAATCACCATGCTTTACTTATCTTGCTTATTCGACGCTTTACGTTTTTTTGTGAATCGTCCTTACGGTACTAGTTGGTTTACTTGAGGATGTTGCGACAATTACCTACCACTACCACTGTAAACATTACTCTTATCCTGTGCCACTAAATTACCTCCTACATCAAATAAGAATTAGATTGATCTCAGAGTAAGTGTGAAAGAAAGGAATTTTATCTATATTAATATTATAAAGAGGAAACCATTGTATTTTTGTATGGATGTATGTTTGCAACTAATAAACTCAGAAACTACTAGACCGATTTAAAAAATTCTTTCACCGTTAGAATGCTACATTGGCGCTGAGTAACATAGGCTATATTAAAAATATATATATTAAATAAAATACTAAAAACGACAATTTAATTTTCCAATAGAAAATAATTTGTTTGTTTTGTTGTCATGGAAATTATTGATATACAGGGTGGAAAGTTGAGATGGGGCATTAAGGGCAGCTACCAGATCCCTTGCTGCTACGCGAAAAAGATCTTAGGAGACTTTTCCCAACTTTTTGAGTGATGACAATCGACATTCACAGTTTTTTGATAAAATGTACAGTCAGCGAGAAAATCGTCAGAATTGAGTAATTTTTTTTAATGCCAACTGATCCCATTTCTATAAAGGATAAAACACTCTTTGACACCAACTGAGGTTAGAGTACTAGAACACCCACAAATCAAAGAAAACTTACACAAAACACACATTTTAGTAGGGTAAAAGCGAAGTGGAATTTTCTTAAACTCAAAGATCATTAATTTATGATCGGATGTTAGTGACGGTAGTTGTTGACATTGAATGGGCGCCTTTGGCTTTCAAAGTAAAAAGTGTTGAATTATTTCGGTGGGCTGGATAGAACCACGATAGCTCAATTGGAAGAGCACCTGACCCGGAATGTCAGAAGGGTGCAGGTTCAAATCCTGCTCGTGGAAATTTTTTCAACATTTGTGTTTTTGTAAAACAATGAATCTTACACAATAACCCCCCATATTCATAAAAACTATTAAGCATAATTTAGTTAATCATTGTTTTGTCTCTTTATCTCAAATTCAAAAAGACGTTTGTGTGACGTTGACAAAACAATATTTAACTAAATAATGCTTAAATAGTTATTATGAATAAGGGGGTAAATGTTTAATTAAATAAAGTGTCGTTTCACTGACACTGTCACTCTCGTTCAAACAAAAGCTCACAGAAAATGTGATTACTTCATTCACAAATTGGCCGATCCCTGCAGAGTGCAGCGTGAAAAGGCTCCCAGGCCGGCGCGAGCACTTGATGAGCAAACAGCGGCACAAACAAACGGCTAGCATTTAGCGCCTGAGCCTCTGACGCCGCCCGCCCTGCTGCCGCCCGCCCTGCCGCCGCCGAGTCAGGGCGACTATTTTAGCACTCTTTTTGCTTACAAACCCCGCAGTCATCTGTGTTTTAAAAGGCCTTGTTTTACCTACGAAAATGTTTGTGGAATAGTTATACAGTAAAAACAGTTACGGGTCTCAACGTGCAACGTGTGAACGTGCGAGTTTCATTCAACATTTGAGGGATATCGTTAACGAAAAAAAAGTTTTTTTTTGACATTGGAGCAGTGCCTTCTGCTAACAAACTAGGAGAGTAAAAATTTTACCAATAGCAAATAAATCTCGCACTAGGCACAACAATAAAGACACGTGTGAATTATTAATTTCATAAAATTCTGGTCGTTGGCCTTTTGTAAGAATGCACCTTGAAGGTTAGATTGAAGTTAAAACTCCACTTTTTTACGTTTAAATCTTTAGAAAAGGTAAGCTTCTTAAGTTAAAAAGAAGTTTTAGAGGATTATTAACGCAAATAATATTATGTAATAATAGCTCCCAATTTGACCTCTAACTTACGCTGAGGTTTTTAATGGCTTTACCCATCTGATCCACCTAAGTACTACTAAAAGTATAATGAGAGTAGCATCATAAAATGTGTTTTAAACAACATTGTCACTGAGTAGTACACAACAACAGCAGATGTTTTTGAACTATTTAGTTAGTCAAAGCCAAACTTTAGGAACCATTCCTTGCCAAGTATTTCAGATCATTCCTAGTAAAATAAAGTATGCCTTTCTATCCTACTCACTCTTTTTTTCCATATTTATCTGTATGTTTGAACCGTTCTGTCCCAAATAAGTTTATTTTTATTATATTTCATTTCATAAAATAAAAAATTAGAGATCTTGAAACCACACATACAAAAAGTCAAAATGTTATTTATAATGTATTGTACTCGGTTTGGTTTGGTTCCTTCTATCAGTAGGTAGAGCTTGTTCTAAGTCTGCCTGACAAGCTACCACCATTTTATCCTAAGTCTGCCTGTCTTAACTAAGTCCGTCGCTAACAACAAAGTTAGATGGCAAATGACTCCGCTCTAGCAGAAGCGTAGTCCAGATGAACCCAGCTACTGAAGCAATAGCATTACACTAAGATCAACACACCTACCGCACCGCACCTCCACATAGATCACTTTAGACTTAACTATAGATTATGTCGCCTTTAGGAATAGCGTGAGAGACTGAACTAAATTAAATATATGGAAAATAAACGAAAAAATTTCATAAATCTATTGATATTTTTAGCAACATTATTTTTCACTAAAATTCACAAATAAAATATAAATCATCAGTTTAGTCTGTAGGTACTAATTGTTAAAATATTGTTGATTCATATTTCGCGTGTCGCCGACGCGGCGGCGGGCGGCGTGGCGCGGCGTGACGGGGACGCGGCGCTCACGTGGGGCGCGCTCACAATCTTTATATATAAAAATCAATTGCTGTTCGATAGTCTTGCTAAAACTCGAGAATGGCTGGACCGTTTTTGGCTAATTTTGATTCTAAAATATTTGTGGAAGTTCAGGGAAGGTTTAAACGGTAAGAAACATATATAATTAGTAACGGAAAATACTAGAAACGATAATTGAATTTTCCAATACAAAATGATTTGTTTGTTTTGTTGTCATGGAAACGTCAATAAATAAAAAAAAATTAATTTCGCTGATAAGCTCAAAAATGTTTAGGAGAGAGTTTGCTGTTATCTGTAAACGGCTTTCACAGCGTCACCGGACTTTTTTGGGGGCGGCGAGAAACTTAAAGGGTTTCTCAAGCCACACTGCTTGATCAGATCAAAACAACATCAGAAGGTTTCTAGAGGGAATGGCTTCACGCAAGCGTAAGCGTGCTCACGCACTCTACTAGATTCTCCGAGTAGTTTGGATAGGATTGGGATGACCTTTACAGGGTTACAATAGTGGTGTACGTTATAAGCAGATGTGTGTCTAAATCAGAGTTTATACCCTAACTATCCGAACTAATAGTAACATAACTTAATATGCGAAAGTGAGTTTGTTTGTTTGTTTATTATTTGTTACGCTTTCACGCATAGGTAGTATACCTATGCGCGATAAACCCATAATCATGAAATTTTGTATAATCACACTAATATTATAATTGCGAAAGTTTGTGTGTAGGTGTGTATATTTGTTGCTTCTTCACCCTGCAACGGACGGATGGATTTGGATGAAATTCGGCATACAGATAGTTTATAACCTGGATTAACACATAGGACAGTTTTTATCTCGATATTCCCACGGGAATGAATGGAAACTGTCAAAGCGGTACGAAGTCCGCCGGGTCCACAGTCTGCTTAATAAATTAGATTGTATTGTATTGTACATCAATGTCATACCCTTATCTATTAACTATTTACTTTAAATGTATTCAGTTATTTTATCCACGTGTTACCAATAAGTTAATAAAAATAATCTAATAAAAATGATTTGTTTTGATACCAAGAAAAAATAATATAGCGAAATGTATTAACTTTATACGTAGGTACATATTGATAAAGCAATGCTAAAGTAATGCTATAATAATATACACGTACTATTTATAAGATCGAGCTTAATCTGGGACTACTTACACGTGGCCTCTTGTGCTGTCGTGTTACGTCGACGACGTCATCATCGTTTACATAGACTTAGATAAACTTTTCTTCCTTTGCATGAAGGAAGCGACATTTCATATATACATTCATTTCATTAAAAGGGAGTTTGCAAGTGATTTTAAAGTGTTGACTTTTCGTATCTTTGCGTTTGCGTAAAACTGAATTTCGCTATGTACACATTTTTATTTTAATATTGTACGGTCTGTATATATTTGTGAATAAATAATATGAGTGAAGTGCCCGCTGTTTTACAAATCCCACATCTGCTGCGAGTCACTTGACTGTTTGTTTTCCATCCGCGGGTCCATTCCCGCTGTGATTTATCGTGCGTCATCGAAATAATCAATTTTGATGGAAAGCAAATAATATGCGCGCGGTCCGAGTTTGTTTTTATGGAGTTCATTGTAGAACGAGCCTTTTGACAAATGACTATTTTGTAACTTATTATATAATTAGTTTCATAAAATATGTGCTACAAGTAATATACACGTTAAGCAGGCAGGGCATATACAACGGCTTTAAGGATGGCAAAGCGCGAGTTGTGCCCATGGCACTGTAAGGAATAGGCTACGGTGACCGCTTATCATTGGAGCCTCACCAGTTGACGCTACACCTGCTCACCTGTCCTTTATGCACTACGTCTTGCAATGTGGACGATTAAACTAAGGCTGCTGACGTGGCAGCTTTCTGGTCAGGACGAATATTATGATGGCGATGTCGCTGACACGATGAGAAGAAGAAAAAGAAAAAGAAGACCGCTTATAGTTAAGTGGAGCGTATGCTTGATTGCCGTCATTTTACTTGCGATTACGACGTTTTAGCTCTATGGTTATAATTTCTTATACGATGGAACAAATCATTCGTTCTTTTTTCTGAGTGTCATGTTGAACAATAAAATAAAGATGTTGCATCGATTTCTGTTTGTATATTATTTTGTTTACGGAATGTTTTGTAGATAGTTAAAACTGATAAAATGTTGCTACTGGTTGTGGCCGTTAATAATCGGTTATGGAATGAGCGATACGCCCGAGATTGACAGCCAGCGGTGCGCCGGGCATTCCTCGGCGAGCGGCCGCTGGCCGGTGCGCCGCAATCCCGGGATGCCGCAGTGCCGCAGGGCCGCACCGAGACCGCAGAACGACTGCCGCACAGAATTGCAGCCACCTGGTGCCGCACAGACAGTACTTTCGATACTGCGATGGAATGTCGACGAATATCGAGCCTAAAATACCCCGGGCAGTACAAAGTTGACATTGTCCAAAAATGTTTCAAAAATGCTATGTCGTCCGTCTAGTTTGAGGACCGCAAAGAAAATGATTTGATACAACAACAAAGAAAAAGACCAATATAAACATTTGTTATTTGAATGGTCCTTATTTTTAAATTATTCAATTGTCTTGTAATTATAAGAAATGAAAAACACACTATGAAATAATATATATTTCTAAAATAGTAACAGGTCTAGTTGTTAGGTACTAACAAAGGATTTAAGCTTTTGTATTGTATTGTATTGAATTTCAATTGTTTAACGGTTTGTTTTGCGGTTGGCCTGGCCGCAGTGTCACATGTTTGACGGCGCCACAAATATTATATTAGTTATCAAAATTGTGCGCGCTCTGTTAATCCGTAACTGGAAACACAAATGTAAACAATGTTAATCAGGGTTAATTTATGCACAACATTAAAATATTTAAATTTAATCGACCTTGTATTTCATCATTACTATTATCATCAGCTCATGTTTATTTCCCCACTGCTGGGGCACGAACCTTCCCTATAGATGAATAGTGAGATTGGGCCGTCAACCACCACACGGGTTAAGTGCGGATTGTTGGTTGTTAACGACTGCTAATGCAGCCGGGACCAACGGCTTTACGTGCCTACGCAAGAAGGATCTCGGGATGTTAAACTTTTGGTTACCCAAAAGATGACCGACTTTTACGAAAGTTGCTGAACCTTAGCAATCGCAGACCGGCCCTCGAGCTTTTTAAATTTATTTCTCAAATTAGATTGACCTTGCGCATTTAACAAGGAAGTGTTCTAAATGTGTTCAACATTGATCCTGAAGATTCACCTCGCTGCAATGTCTCTGCCATCATAAGCCGTCCCCATAGCGAGATCATGAGCCCCTTTGGTCTTGTGAAATGGATTATGAGTATTAGCCGCACAAACAGAACAGTTTCTTTGAGATCAAAGACCCTATCACCACAGGCTCGAAGTAGATCCGTTGAGTGTATAATTGCAATGCTGTTAAATTACATAGGTATTATTAGGAGTACGGACTATTTTATAATTATGATTATGTATAAGTTTACGCAAATACTGTTGCGAAGTAATTACAATTTAAATTAAAAATTAAATTACAAAAGTGTTAAAAAAATTTTCCACGACCGGGATTCGAACCCGCATCCCATGACGTACCTTACTTAGTAGAAGAGTACTATTCGTTAAAAATATACATGAATTGATACCACCTAGTATGTATCTATTAAAAACGCTTAAAGGGTTTGTAGTTTTTCCTTTTTACAAGAGGCTTTCCATTATGTTACCGATTGTTGAACCGACAGGCTCTATACCGTATATTATATTCATGCAAACCTGCCACATATCGCTATGCATAGTGTAAACTCCCAACACTCGCCCATTACAGGTAGCTTAAGACATTTTGGCATTCCGATCCCGTCCACGATAACTCTAGCGCGGCTCCTCGCATGTATAATGCACTGCGCACCGGCGCCGGCGAAACAAACGCAAATGTGGACCTTCATACCGAATAATAAGTTGCATATTATGCTGATAGCCTTCAAGCAAGATATTCGTAACGTTTTTCGTGAACTAAGGAACTCGATAGTAAAACTTTGTCGGAGGTAGGTATTCGCTCATGTAAATTTGAATTGGCATATTTAAAATTGATGTATTCATGTTTAAACATTTTCCTTCGCTTGTGGTGGGGTTTTGAAATATAACAGCTGATGTTATTTTAAACAATGCTCTTTCGTTGTTTTGAAGACAATGGTTACATATTTAACTACAGATTTATAATGTTCTTCTTTTGAATATTGTTTTCTTAATATCATCATCATCATGATGATATTAAGAAAACATTATTATTATTATTATTATTTCTTAATATATTATTAATGAAATCTAAGGTATAACTATTTGATACAGATCAGTAGAAAATTGTGTAATTAAAATCCCTAGTTCTACAGTTTTTCATCATAATTGCTGATTCGTTTTTTGCTTACGAATTTGTGTAATTGTTTGTTAAAGAAGAAAACGGTTAGAATTCTGACTGTACATGAATAAACGTTCCGGCATAATAAAAGTAATTTGCATGACAGAAACAAATAACACTTTATATTCCCAAAACTTCCATAAACCAAAATGAAACATAGGTGAAGGTGGAGTATGGAGAAAAATGTGTGTCGGTTAATAGAGCCGCCCGTACGTCATTACGAATGGGGCGGCGGCGGCGGCGCGCGCTTGATTGTCGGGCATATCTTTCGTGACGCTGCTGCGGCGGAAACATACGGGGTACAAAGCTAGGCAGACCCGCAGTACAGTTATATACACATACATTTGAAGGATATGGGTTTAGCTATGATTTTTCGTTTGGACTTACCTTTTTATTTAAACTACTACTTATATTGTAATATTTTGGTCTCTTTCATGCCTTTTATTTTGTTTGTTGGAGTTAGGTTATTTATTTTCTATTGAAAAATATGTGATTAAAACGTTAGTGAAAAAAAAACAAAAGATGAATACATAGCATAAATAATTTCGTAGTTTATTTAATTTAATTTATTTTAATGTCTTTAAGGGTGGTTTCTCACACAAAAGTCTACACACCACTCCCTTTATTTTTTTTTTTCATCTTAGAAAAATGTTTTTTTCTATCTTTTATCTTATACAAGTACTTAAACAACGTGTAACAGAAAGGTGTACATAAAATCAAAAGATCTAAAGTGTGTCCGATCTAGATCTTGTATGCAGAGTTACTAAGTCGTGAATATTAACTTTAATGTGTTATGCAATTTTTAATTAAATATTTCTACTGTGACGTCACATAAAAATAAACATGTCTCAGCCCTAGTTTAGTAACCTCTGTGTACTAACATTTATGATCACTGCTACTTGCTTATGCGCGCCTGACGCGAATAACTTCACAAATATAAATATTTCATTAATCATTGCATGACAAATTAAAGTTAATAATTATGTCTTATTAACAACACATACAAGTTCTAGATGGGATACACTTTGGATCTTATCATTTTGACCACACCTTTTTGTTACACGTTGTATACTAAAATAACCATTATTTCATTTTGATTTCGCGATGAGCATACGTACGTACGTGTGCACACGTACACATGAAATGTTCGAAATGTTTGCAAAGATACAAATATTAAAATAATAACTATTCCTACTCCTTTAAAATCGCTTCGTCAGTAGTGGTTGGTTTATAATATGTATGCCTGGGAGACAAACAGTCCAACTTGGCTAGTTGAACTTGGCTAGCTGTCAGATCGACGATGCAATTGAATTATATAGATAGATATAGCAAATTCTCACAATGTTAAATAGCTTATAAAGGATACCTTATACAAAGAAGTAATGAAAATCGTTTTAATACAAAAAAGGTACAGGCACAAAGGTTCATCAAAACGATGTCAAGTAACCGCCCCCCCGCCGCCGCCGCCGCCGCGCCCTGCAGCGTAGCCGCACGCAACGCCCGCTCGTGAGCTCCCGCGAGCGGCGCCGTAAATTATGACATTTGTCCCTGCCTCGGTGAGTGAGGAGGCACGCGACTCGTTTTGTTGCCCACTCCGCCGTATTAACTCCGCTACACTCCTACACTCCGCCTTATTAGGCGAGTCTTCATCTCCGGAATGAAGGCCTATATATTTGTCGGCTTAAAGGCTTCAAACGAGAGCTGCAAAAGTATGAGCACGTTTTATTTAATACACGATCACGATATCAGCTTACTTGTATACCTAAACCTTGAGGAGAAAAACAGTTTATTTTGTAAAGACGCTTGAATTTTTTAGCAAATTTTAAGCAAACATTTGATTTAAGTAAAATATACTAATTACATTTTATCTCTGTTCACTGGATTTTCGTCACCATCGACAAACTCTTTAGTTTCCAAGTCTAAGTTCAATCTCCATATTTTCATGCGAGACGTAAAACATGTTGTAAGTTGTAAGTTCAATAAAAACCTGCACGGTTATATTTATTAAAGTTTAACATAGTTTGTCCCAGGTTTGTCTTTGTGTGTAAAGTTGCAGCTTTATTTGAACGGGACAACTGTTGCCTTTTCTCTTTTTTACTAAAATGTCTGTAAAATAACTAAACTAAACTAAACTAAAATGTTGTAGAGAAGCACAGAAAAGAAAGAAAAAAATATTGGACAAGGCCAAGGTGACATCCATACAATTTATAATTAAACAAGTAGACTAAATAATATTAGTAACTATGTGACTTTCATGACATACGAGTATTATGGAAAACAAAGGTATGACAACTGGTTCATTCAATAATTATGTCGTTACATGCTAGCAGTTTAAAAGTTTTTTTTTCATAGTAAAGTGTTTATAAAATATTTTATAAAATACAGTGAAAAAATTAAACGCCCACCCGACCCAGTCAGGAATCGAACCTGGGTCTTCCGCAATCCGGGCGGCTTCGATTCCTGGCTGGGTCGGGTAAGTATTTAATTTTTTTCACTGTATTTTATAAATAGAGTTAAAAAAATTCCAAACAAATTCTCGTTTTTGTTAACGTGATCAAAAGGTGAATGAAACTCGCACTTGGCACCCAGACCGCTGCGTGACAGACAGACAGATTGTAAAATTGTAGAGATCGTTCCGCCTACCTACGAAACAACGTACAAGTTACAAATGAAACAATGCAGACGGCATGATATAACAGGGTTTGTGGGTCTCCTGCAAACACTGAGCCATAGACCTTTTTGTCTATGTTTTTTTTTGGCAAATAAATATACTTATTATTATTATTATTATTATATCAAGAAGTTCTGGGTTCAATTCACCATTCACGTTGTGATCATCATCATCATCATCATTATCAGCAATTTTTTTTAATGTCCTCACTGTTGGGGAACGAGCCTTTCCTATGGATGGATAGGGAGAACGGGCCGTAAATATAATATATTATAATAATATCAGTTTGTGAACAACAACCTTCTTTGGCAAGTGTGGTGATTAAGCCTAGTTTTAAAATTATACACGTTAATGTTGCGATGACTTGATTAATAATGATTATTGATAGATTGCTGTGGTGAAATTGCGTTGAGTAATGCTGATGCTACGTCTGCAAACGTTGTCGTAGCATCGTAGCGATATTGTAGCTACGATGATCAATCGCGTAGGGATACGACTAACCGCCGTAGCTACAACGATCACTACGATGCTACGACTACGAATGAACAGCTGACTCAACGGAATGTCGCTTCAGAGGCCTTTACCCAGCAGTGGGATAGTGTATAACCTAATTACTAAGAATATATAGACGTTTCTGAAATCTAACAACGGCCTGATATTTACCACCTGTATAATACTAATTAGGTATCGCAAAAACATTATATCATTAAACATTTTTAAAACCACGAATGACTGAAAAAGCTTTAAACGGGTCGATATCAAAAAAACTAGGCTTCGTTTCGTTAGTGCAGGTAAGGCTGACGCCACAGAATGTCCGTCCCATCTGTTCCGCAGTTGTCTGGGAACTCCACTCAGGCTGTAATCACTGGCCGGCCGCTTTGAACCGGCTAGACGGTTGCGTCTGGCCCGCTCGGCCAAACAGCTGTGTGGATTGGTTGCCGACCAATCGTCGTGTTTTGTTTTACTTGCTTGCTGCACTGTGCATATTGATTGGCACCTACTTGGCCGTATATTGCACGCACTGTTGATGCTTGTTAATGCACGTAAAATTATATTGTCGAGAGCAACACATTACAGGGAATACACTATTTTGAATAGTTATAGTTCGAGGATGTTATTAGAGTAAAACGATTATCTTATAAATTTATTTACCTTCATAAATGAAAGCATTTTACTTATTTCATTTTTGAAAATCCCAAAGGTGTAGCGTATCACTGTGTTTGCAACTGTTCGGTGAGTTTACCATGAAAACGTGCTGATAAACTATTTGATATAAAAATAAAAACAGAATTCGAAAATAAATAAGTAAATAAAATCAAATTTTTAAACAAAATAGTTTAAAATCTTCATTCCTTTTTAAAATATGAAATACATGATACACATATATCTCATAAGCTTATGATATGTAAAAGTTTTCTAGTGAGTCGTCGTCGCTGAAATGGTAATCCCAGAAAGATGGATATTGAGTATTTGTTTCACCAACAATGTTCAAAACCAACTGTTCCAACTCATATTACAAATGGCTCGCCCCGACGTAGTCTGTTAGCGTAAAGTTAGCGCAGACCACGTTCCGCGATACAAGCCGCCGCCTCACATTTATCAGCTACTGCACCTGTATATACAATCATATACTTACAAGTATACATATATTACACAGGACTATTTTCCCTCCTTCCTATGACATGGAGTCCTTCAGAAAAGGCGTGAAAAAGCACCTTGTGGGCCGGCAGGTTGAGGGTGACTGATGCTGGGGTGTACGCTGCACCAGCTGTCGTCGCGTTTGTACTCATTTCCACATAACACCAGGCTGAGTCATTTGCCGTATAAAAACATAGACGCTGGCACCGATGTAAGAGATTGCTGCTGCTAATATTTTTTTTTATTTCAAGCTTAGGAATGTTTCAGATTGTATATCTAACTTGTATTTTGGAGCAAACTTATTGTAAAAAAACTGTGTAAGCTCATGTACGCAAATGTGGTGTTATACTCTAAAGATTTCATATACATTCTTAAAGGTTCAACTCAATTCAATTCAATCTCGAACTTTTATACCAAAAATATTGTTTGTTTGTCTCACATCAAAAATACTTCCTCCCAGCACACGTGTTTTCCTTTTTTAACTACATAGAGATTTTTAAACGAGACGTGAAGTGTAATCTTGCGGGCCGGCAGAAGAGAAGCACCATCATATCTCACAGAAGTACAAATTTATACAGCGTGTCCATAGCCTTTGGACCAATATTAACACTACATGTTTATTAAATAAATATTACAACTAACCCCCATGTTCATTAAAACTATTTAAGCATTATTTAGTTAAATATTGTTTTGTCAACGTCACACAAACGTCATTTTGAATTTAAGAAAAAGAGACAAAAAAATTTTAACTAAATAATGCTTAAATAGTTTTTATGAATAAGGGGGTAAATGTTTACTTTGCGTATAACGTCGTTGGTTACAAAAAAAGTAAGGTTCTATATGTTAAGCTGTAGTAGAAGACACATTTTGTAATTGTTTGTTATTCCAAATAAACAAAAATAAAATAAAATTAAGGTGTTTCTGACCAATATGATAAGTTTTATATAAAAAAATCAATGGTGTATTCACTTTGGAGCAGCCTGTATATTTTAAGTAACTTTAAATGCACATTGCATTTTGTTTCATGTATATTGTACTCCTCTATTGCTGCAATTTTGATAATTAACACAAGCAGACATCTTGTTTGGCATTGACATGTGGATGTCGTAAACTAATGTGCCCTCAGAACAATAACAGAATGGCAATGATAAGAGTGAGTGGCCACTCTTATCATAGCCAATGATATATGTTAATTTTTGTTGTCGTCTAATTGTGCTTAAACTGGTTACAAAAATTTGTTTTTTTTTTTAAATATTCTGATTATAAAAAAGGAACTTAACAGTGTTTCTGAGAAGTAGCGTTACACGGGCGCTCAATGTTTGTCCAGAGTGTAAGGTCACGTTATTATTATTATATTGGAATAATTTCCTTGTCTTAAATTTAATAAAAAAACTTTTTTTAAGACATAATTTTAAAAACCGCGTAGAACACGCAGATTTCTTACTGAGATTATTTTCATATACCTTGACAAAGCACTTACCCTCAAAGCTTAAACATACTAGAAACTAAACACCGAAAACTTGTTAATTGTACCCCAATAACATATCTCACACCCGCATATCAACACACAAACACGCCGAAACTCAAACACTAACAAACGCACTACGCACCCACGAAGCGCTGAAAGCCACAGGCTGTGACCCACATATCCTGACCGTCGTTCTCTCGTCGACTCCATTCATCTCGTGGAGTAAAAACCAATCTCCCGTGCGTATACCGGGTGTGCTAACTCGGACGATGCATCCAGATGACTCGCAATCAATCATTAATTGCTTTGCAATCGTCCGCGAGATCAGTTGCACTTTCAGATATCCCATCTCCCGATTGTTTATCTCACTCGAACGTATGGAGTTGGTGAGAGAGAAAAGGTTCGGGGTTACAAGTAGAAAGCTTGTAGTGGTGACTGGTGAGTTGTCGTCCAATGCCAGAATATCGAGAAATGGATGAATGGATTTAGGAATATTCACATGTGTATGCATTTTAGTAACTATTTAGATTTATTTCTATATTTTTAAAAAAAACGGAAACCAGCACTGAATAAAAGGAACTTGGCTCTGGATGCTGCTGCTGACCCATGTGCTTTCTCATAGATATTTAAATTTTGTAGTTTTATAATAATAACATTTAAATAAAAACATAGCGCATCTGCTCTACCAAACGGTCTGAAACTCAGTCATTAATATATCTTTTCCACCGCTCCTCATCCTCAATGACGTAGCTTATACTTTGGCTACTAAGTCGGTTATCGCTGACAATGCATTCTTAAGACCATAAGTTCTAAACAGCCAGGTGTCCGATAATTATCAGCGGCTACAGCGCTAGCGAGCGTTGCCAGCTTCGCCCCCCTAGTCGTGCAGTAAATTAAGCGGCGCATTTGCGAGATAAATGCGATGCAGCGCTGCAGCAGCGAAGGCCGCTAATTCAGCTCGTTAATCATTTCGCCGGCTCTATGATGCCGTTTGCCACTTAATCTCGATGCCACTTGGGAGGGGTTAATGATCAGCCTGGTCAATTGGGTCATAGACACAGCGGAGGGCATTGCGTTGTATTTGATTCTGTTTGCTGAATAGTTGTCTTCAGTTTAATACTCTAATGGCAGTTGGTTTCTTGTATCGGTCTGTGAGACTTTTTGCAAGAGTAAAAGTTAAAAAATGTTCTATAAACTTACTCTCAGATGCATATATACTAAAGTATCACCAGCAAAAGTACATGTGACACAAGTACATGGACATGTGTTATGATAAATATCTTTTGCATCGTATTACATAAGAATTAGTTTCCATTAAACTTGTACGATCTTTTAATGAAAATAATAAAAAAGTCGAGCGTTCGACATTCCGGCTATTAAAATTATTTAATAATATTAAGCGTAGAAGACGAAACGGGATTTTTATTTGTGCAATGGAGATGCCGACACAAGCTAGAGAAACGTGAAGTTCGCTTGTGAGGTCACGCTGTGGGAGCTGGTGCGGAGTGCACATCCAATGGTTTATTTAGCTCACCTTTTCTTAAAACATACAAGCTTTTGCAGAATATGTGTTGTTAAAATTTCATATACATACTTATGCTTGAATATAGAATCAGTAGATAGTGTAGCCAAAGTCTCTTGTATTTTGACACTACCTGGAAAATATGGTAAGAGTAAAAACAACATGTTTTCAAGGGCACAAAGAATGTCGAAATGTAGACTCATCAACTACTCGATACTTCTCAACAAAATATCCAACTACAGGATTATAGTAACTCCACTGCTGGGTATAGAAGCATAGCATACAAGCATAGTAATAGCAAGTATATAAGCCTCCCCTTTAACAAGCCAACTGAGCCGGTAGCGAATCTAATCCACTGCCCTCCGACCACCCCGACGATATCGTCAAAATGAAAGCCAAGAGTTTTCCCTCCATCATTCAAAAGACAGATTAGGTAGCAAGTGGCGCTCCTTAGCGAGGTGGGGCGGGTCTCGCTGACGGCGATTCATAATCCACAGTAAATAAAGTGTAGTGCAAATCCGTTGTATAAGCAGATGCAGAGTCGCCGGCTGGCGCTGGCGGGCGATCCATCACGCGCGCGGCGGGCCGCGAAACCGGCAGGAACTGACCGGCTCACTATAGGTTGGTGGTCTACCTGGTTAGCTACCACCATATTATCACAATTTGTACGAGATCACGAAAAACTTCTTTGAATAATAGTGAACACCAGTACCTCTGACTCTCTCCCTCTTTTCATTGATCCAGGGTGTAACTCCGTTTAATAACGTACCTATTATTGTACTCGGTTTGGTTGGTGGCAGAGTTGTTTGAGGTTCACCTGGCTAGCTACTGCTATCCTATCTAGGTTTGTCGCTCTAACATGTTAGCATCAGTCGTTGAGAATTATGGTTGAAGGATTCCGGATATAATACTTATACCTTTGACCTTTTCATCAATTAGGTACCATAAGACTAACCCTATATACATTAACCCTTGTGAGATGCCGGCATTTAGCAATAGCAATCTTTTGGCGGCGAGTCGCGAGGCGGTAAGTCTTCATATATACATAAAGAAGTATGTACAACTAAAATTAAATGATGTAAACACAGACCGATTGGCCGACTGACATTTAAAAGTTATTTCTTAGAACACTAACTTACTAGTTAAAACTATTTAGTTTGCTTTCTAAATGCTAAAATAACAACTTATAATGCTAATTTATACATAAAAGGCGGTTCATACTCCCATGGGTTCTGCATTAGACTTTGCGACTGCCGCAAAATATGTATTAAACTATCACCACTGATCGCTGCTAGTAAATGTACCTTTATTGATTCTTTAAACACTGTTTATTGATAAAATAAATGAAGTTCTGCTACGGCCTCCTGAGACTTCACAAATAAAACGACATTCACTAAGGATACTGGTGAGTTCACCGACACAGGCGTTCACTAATTAATTACTTCTAATGAGGGTAATCAACATGTTGTGACGGGGAGTGTAAGGGGGGGGGGGAAATGGATTTTATTACTCTTTTATGAAATGACAACGGTGTTTTTTATATTACCTTTTATTCATTAGAGACGACGACTATGTAAAATAATTTATAATGTGATCTACTAATAGAGTACAAATAGATAGTAGTAAAAGTCGTAATAACTATATAGCCTCGGAGAGTAATGTCATAGAAAAAAGAATGACGATTTTCACATGAATAGTTAGTTATTTATTGTACTTACGTTATAGTACTGTTGAGTAGTCGTGAACTAGGTATACAGCATGGAAAATTAAAAATGAAAATATCCATTACCTACTGGCATACTTCTACTGCAAGTTTATTCATAACTGAGTCGTAATTTTCTCTAAATAAAATTATTTATAGCACAAAGCGAGAAGTGGTGGAAGTGGCACAGATAAAAAGTCCGCCTCAGTGCAGTGTAAGGAATTCGGATCTGATTACAGTCTAGAACATTCGACATGCAGATATGGGCAGATATGCAGGTATGCACTGGGCATAGGCAACATGTAAAGAATATATTTAAACATATTGTTTATTTTTCTTACATTAGCAATTGAAGTTTATACTCGTATCGCAAGAGCCAATTCTAACCAAGTCTAAAGATTTGGATGTCTTTAGGGATGGCATTCGCAGGTTTAGAAAGTCACTTTTTTAAATATTATTTTTCTCATTTTCTTTGTACGATTGGGTTGTTAAATGTTATATATTTAAAAAAAATCAAATTGTAATTTTACTCTCTCATTTATTATTCAATTATGTAGCTTTTTGCATTGTTTTAACGAATGTGGACTTCGCCTATAATTATAATAACATTAAGCTTTCCTAAACTGTACCAAACCCATAACTAAATAAATAAAAAAAAATAAAATGATAAACGTACCTAACCTAAAAAACAAAAAATAATAATAATAAATAAAATGAATAAATACTCGATTTGATTCGATTTACTAATTTTCGTAAATTATTATAGATTATGAGTTTCTATTAACATCAAATTATATTATGGTATTACGAGAAGTTGTAACTTATCTAGTACTAAAAACTATGGCTTTAGTGGCCCTACCTTTTAGTCGATTAATTATTTTTTGTAAAACATGGTTCGAAGTCTCTATACTATGACAGGTAAATTAGGTATGTAGCGAAGTCGAAACCTTACAAACTTCTCAAAACTACGTATTAGCGGCCATAACCAATGGCCTTGCGTTTTTTTTAAATAATTTCCTCAAGATGGGGTATCTGTAACAAAACAGCGGCAATGAATACCATAATAACGGCTGCACAGAAACTCGGCAGTGACAAGTTTATTCATGGAGCGAAGAGTGCTTTGGAACTAAGCACTCAGAGTCAACCAACGGACACTTTTTACTGTTTTCAATCGTAACTGAACTTTATTGTTGGCTCAGAAAGATGAAATATTCAGCGCTCTCAACTTGTTCATGTGTTTTTGAAGTTAGCGCTTTAGTGCTATACCTACGCAATGTATCATTAAAGCTGTATCTCTTTTGTTGCTTACAATACTTAGATGCCTTAGTGGTCTGGTAGGGAGAATATTGGTTTTGGACGCAACCGTTGCAAGGATTGGGTTTTCGTTCTAAGTTTGCTATGGAGTTAACCGCCTTTGTAGTCTAGTGGTTAAGACCACCGGTCCCAGACCCAGAGGTCCCGGGTTCGATTCCCAGCGGGGGGTACATATTTGTGTACTCGGTTTGGTTGGTGGTAGGGCTTGTTTGTCCGCCTGGCTAGCTACCACCATCTTATCTAAATATATCGCCATAACTTCAATGTTTGTAGTATTGTTGTGTTTCGGCAGCCAGAGATGCCAGGGCCTCGTAGCTGAGGGTTCCGGGTGAAGTGCGCTACCACAACAGAAGCTTTATCATCACTTAACACCGTATATAGGCTAAGTGCTTACTCGTTATAAAAAAAATTCTTGTCAGAGCCTGTGAAACTTTTTTTACACGACTGCCAAAAGGAGTGTTATGTTTTCAGGGTTCAGGTATGTATGTATGTGATGTTTCTTAATTCCACCACAACATCTAAACGCCTGAACCGATTTAGATATATGAGGTATCGTTACAATCCTTGCATCGTTCCGACTAACATAGGTTAGTCAAAATTTGAAAATTCAACCCCTATGTGGGTAAAATAGGGGATGAAATTTTGTATGACAAAAATTCGTCATTATTGGAGTTAGAGACCAGAACTTGATGTTTAGCATGGTAACTGTAGAAGTAAATTTTTGTTTCTTCTTGTATAAAAGTGCTTACAAATTAAATTACATAGCATGACATATTTTATTAAAATCAAACTTATCACTAAAAGGTACAAAAAATAAAAATAAATTAAAGAGCACGACTGCCATGACAGAAAAAGCAAAAAAAGGAACTAAAAGGCAAAAAACAAGATGTCATGGTCCCCCGACTGCGATGAAAATTTCAGTTTTATTAATCAAGCAGTTTTGATTTTTTTATATATAGTCGCTGAGTGAATGAGTGATATTTCACTTTTATAAATACAGATAAATAGATACATGACATCTTGTTTTTTGCCTTTTTTTAAATTTGTATTTTTGAGGTCACTGACACCAAAAATCGTCAAAGATAATTTTGGACGGCGCCAACAAACAGAGCAGCAAGCGGCCGTGAGGAAAAAGCTAATTTCCCATCGCATTATAAATTCATAGAGTCTTTGTGGAGTAAGTTGTTTGTTTCGACGTCGTCAAAGCGGCGCCATTATTGCTACCTTTTGATCCCTGTTCAAATTTAAATTTTTTCGTGTATTGTCTCGCGCTTTGCTTCGTAATCTGATAATTACTTTTGGTATTGCTGTGGACACGGTTTCGTTTGTTTCAGGATATTATCGAGTACGAACTCAGGCTAGCACAGCTACGTTAATTATAACTGTGATTTTTGTTTAACCTAACTGCTGTCTTAGATAATTTACTAATATACTTTATTACTTAAATGCGTCTATAGAGCGTCTGTTATTTCTCTCCAATGGACCGACATCAAACCTACGACCAAAAGGAGAAGTTTCACCAGGCTTCCTCCGTCATGTCTCATTGCACCCAGAAATACCTGCTCACATTTTATAAGTAGGTTTTTTTGTTCTATTTATTTAAACTTTTGTTATATGGCGGACTTAATACCTGAGGCATTCTCTACCACTCAACCATAGGATGGTGCAGATATTACATTGATAGTTACAATTAAGTGCGATGACTAAAGTAGGTCAAAAAGTGTAAACAGACAGATGACCGTGCGCCGGCGCCGGCCGTCGTCGTGATCGCGCATTTTCTGATACAGTTAACTTTTACCATTTTTTGACACTGAATTACTAAACCTACCTTAACCTTACTTTTGAATTTCCACCGTTTAATACATTTTTATTAGATTAACATATTCATGTCTCACGAAGAATAATCAATGCTACATCAAGGTTTACTGAGTTATATTTTATCTAGATTTCAGAAAGAAGCTGGTAGGTATACCATGTTATGTTACAGCTGCAGTTCTAGGGAGGACAAGGCGGCAACTTTACGGCCGCTAAAAGCGTTGCCTTGTCGCTGCGCTAAATGGAGCGCTGCCCGGCGCGGCTGCGGCGCTTAGCTGCCATCTAGCTATAGGCCTGCGACTTTGGCTAGTGAAGTTCTCAATTTAATGACAATTGAACAAGAATCCGTACTGGTCATTCGATTATTTGATAGCCGGCATACGTAATAAGCTAGTGTCATGCTAATTACACAAACTGTAAATTTATTGCGTAATTAAACGGGGCTTTACGCAGACCTGGTATATATAGGCATCATAGGCATATCTTTTAAGTACCCAATGTAGATACAGTCTGACTGAATTTTAAGTTTTCCAAACTTCACTATGAAGATGTTATCTTATGATGATGATTAGTTTGAAAAGGCTTAATACTATTCATGTTTGTTTACGAGAAATAAAAATTTAGCAGTAGTTTATAGCACCGTTAATTAAATCAATCGATTGCCATTGTACTCGATAGTTTTGGAATAAGTAAGTATATTGATAGCGTTTGTGATTAAATATTGACAGGCGTGTTAGAGCAAGCAGCGTCATCGCGACAGACGATCGTGTTGTCGTGAGAGCTTTGTCTTGTCGCGGCCGCGCTGCTGCCACACGGGTTCAACATTATTCAGGGTTTGAGCCCTTGATGAGGCGGGAATCGGTCGATTGGCTTGCACTTTGACACGGCAACAAAGGATAAACTAAAGGGAAGGGAGTAAGATGATACTAAGTTTTTTAATGGGCATTTACTCTTCTCGTCGATGTGTTGCTGGATAAAGGTGAGGTGGAGAAGAGTTCCACAGAACCCGGGGTCACCTCCAGGCTCGGAAAATGCATAACACTTGCACTTTATTTAGTTAAATAAAAGGTCGCGTGGTGATGGATTTTGCCCAGAATCTGACTGGATAGCGGGCGTGAAAAGCTGTGTGCTGGTTTGAATGGTACTATTCAATGAAATTACAGGGCATAGAGACATTGGAGTTGAAGCTCCTGCGTAGGCAAAGCGCGCGTCGCGTGGTACCCACGGGTGCCCACGGGTGCCCACTGGCTACGGCGTGCTATAGGCTGCGGTGGCCGCTTCTCATCTGGCAGGCTGTATGATGTTTACACAACCAATCTACAGAACCACCAGACACAATTGACAAACTTTTAAATTTGGGATTTTTAAATTTGGAAGTATGATAGACTTCCCTAACCCTAGGTCACGCCTTCTTGGTTGCGACATTTACGTAGATCACGCTCAAAACTGTCTATAGGTATTTCAAAGATTCAATACTTTTTTGTTTTATTTAGTTAAATATTGCTTTCTCGACGTCACAGAAACGTCATTTTGAATTTGAGAAAAAGAGACAAAACAATGATTAACTACATTTTGCTTAAATAGTTTTTATGAATATGGGGGTTAATGTTTTTATCAATTCTAAACTCTCTTTTGTTTTTACTGCGCTTCTTGTCGTCGTCGAGCTGTTTATTAATCGGTATGTTTCCTTCAAATATTTTTTTATTATTTATAGGATTCACTTTCCTTTTATACAGTCCACTTCAATTCTATTATTAATTATTCTAACCATTTACTTGGTTTACCTCTTTTTGTTCTATTTTTCCTACGCCTCAGTTACAGTGAGATTTCAAAAACATATAAACTTACTGGTTTTTTATATTCAAAGCCAGACGAGAGTGAAGTTCTTCATGACACTTTTTGACGACTGGCGAGCTCGTTTAACGTTTCGCCGAAACCAGCGGCATAGATTGAGGAATCCTCGTGTTCGCCGGCGGCCGCAGCCGGCCCGCAGCCAGCCCGCAGGCGCACCGCACGCGGCAAGGGCGCGCAGCCCCCGGCGCATAACTCCCCACTCATGAATAAATTAAATTGACTCCCGCAAATTCCCAGTTCAAAAACATGATTTCACTTCAACCGATAAGTTATGTAGAATAATTCATATGTCATTTTTAATGTCTCAAAAACATCGTTTTGCATGTTAACGACGCGACGTAATAAGATAATGCTTAGGCAGGTATCGGCGGGGCTGTGGAGCGCGGCTAATCCGAGTTACGCGTTAATCGCAAACAGGCCATTAAAAAAACTCGTTAGGTCCCGCGGGCCCCCATTTGCATTTATATTGTCGCGTCGGCACTCGCGCGCACCGCTTTCATGTGTTACACCTTAGGAGTGGACGGAAGGAGCATGAGCATGAGCTGAAGCTTCAGGGTCGCCGTTGGCGAGGCTCAGCTAGCGTCCATGTGGTAAAGTTGCCGCTTTCTACCTAGTCAGCCTTCGGCTTAGTAACTTAGAAAAAAGAATCCTGTTGTTCTTTTTTGTTTTTTTTTAATAAATTTGGGTGTTGCGGGTACGTACCGCGGTGGCGATGCCGGCCACGGGCTTGCACAGCAGCCTGCAGCAGCCCGTCGAACAGGTAGGCGGGAGGAGTTGGGGGTGTCGGGAGGTGTTGGGGGTGTTGGTAGGTATTGGTAGGCGGGAGGAGTTGGTGGTGTCGGGAGGTGTTGGGGGTGTCGGGGGGTGTTGGGAGTAAGTACCGCGGTGGCGATGCCGGACACGGGCTTGCACAGCAGCACGGCTAAATTTCTACTCAGCCGATTGTGCTTCTTTGTCGCTCGTTCCGCGCTCTCGCTTGCACTTCAAGCCTTACATGGAACGCCTCAGAGCGAGATAACGCGGAACTTTTTCGTGCGTGCAGCCGGCTCTATCGAATTATAAGACGTTGTCACGTCAAAAAACAAAACAAAAATGTATCATCTCCAGTTGGTACTCTACTCAATGCATTAGCAGTCGTTAACAACCACCAATCCGCACCAATCAACTAACAACCAATCAGCTTTTAAGTCCACTGCTGGGGCACGAGCCTTCCCTTAAACGAACGAACAAACGAAAGAACGGACCGTAAACCACCACGCGGGAACGTGCGGATTGGAGGTTGTTAACGACTGCTAATGCAGCCGGGACCAACGGCACTACGTGACTGCTTAAAGTCGGATACAACCCTACTACTACTACCTACTACACTCATAATTTTAATTTCTCGAAAACCATTGACATGCTAGTTAAAATTACAAGGGCTATATCGACCGCATGAGTAAATATATAGATAGACACTACATTTACTCTTAAATAAATCAATGTAACATAAATATAATATTAAAAGACAATTACAACAGAAAGCGCAATTAAAACTTTCCAAAGTAGTCGCTCATTAGATACGACGACGGCGACGGTTTAAAACCAAATATTCTGCAGCAAAGTAACTGCGAATTGCAAGTTGTTTACGCAAAACAATAGACACACGACGTTTGAGTGAGCGCGACTGAGTTTGTGAGTGAGTGAGTTGGCAATGCAATGCGATAATGGGAAGTGCAAAGAGGACAAATGCGTGCACACCCTCCGAGTAACGGAGCGGTCTTGGATGGACAAGGAAAATAACGAACCATCTATTCTTATTATACTCGTATGTTCTTTAATAAAATTTAAGTATGTAAAAAATTTAGTCTTGAGAAATTAATAAATATGTCACGAAGCCTTCCGGGATAGGTATTTTTCATACTTGATAGGTTGGTCCCACTTCTTAACTATGTCAAGTTAAAAGTCTATACGGTGAATAATTTTATTCTCATTTAAAAAAAGGTGATGGTAAGTCAGAGATTGTAAACATTTTGTAGTTTTATCCGAATATTATTTATTTTTTTCAGTCTTTATTGTACATATAAAACACACATTGAAACACACGTTACATTTGGTATATAAAGGAAAAGGCAAAATTAAAAAAAAAAAACAATATTAGGACCGACAATAGATTGAACCATTATTACAGTCGTTTTTATTACTAACAATAAACACACGCGAAGAGATATTTTGCGTTTATGACATTACAGCCTTACCAGGTACAAACATGACCCAAGGTGCTTTTCCTCTTCCCCACAAAGCAAAATAACTTTCTTGAAAAGAGATTCACGACGCGCGGCTACCTTTAAGCGCTTTTAATACAAGATGGCTGCCATAATTTTTGCTTGCGTAAATCTTGCCCTAGTCCGGAGAAAATCAAATTATGCTCCCTTTGTTTGAAGTGTTAATTTAAAATTAATAAAAGTTATATGCTCTTTCGGTCCCTCCTACGCTGCGCCCATGTTCGAATTAAGCAAATTAATGTAATGCAGAGATGAAACGGTTGGGCCATTCAAAAGGCAGTCCATGTCTAATTAGTAGCTAATGGGCTGGCTACATGAAGTACATTAGTACGACAGATACCATAAAAAGTAGGATAATTTTTCTCCAAAGGCGAGGTGAGGCGACCTCAATCGAATAGCGGCCTTATCGGATCGGCCAGTGGTCGTGTTTCGCGGAGCAGCGGCCGTATCTCCGGAGGGGAACAATTTCTTTCAATAATTCCCCGGTAATGGCCTAAGTAAGCCAGTTAACAAGACACTCTTAGAGGCTCGGCTCAAAAAATAACAATTTTAACTTCATTGAATTATTCACGGCGCTGCGGCGCCCGCGTTTCTATTTGCGCACAAAGATCGTCTGATGCGTTTCGTTTCGCCTCATTTGGACGTAATGTGGGTTCGATGACGCTCTCCCAGATGGTTTTTATTTGTTAAAGCTTCTTTTAGGTTCTCGGGGTGGATCTTAGGGTAAGCATCGTATTTTCTATAGGCACGTAGAGTCCCGGTTGCAAATAAGATTTTAAGTAAGTCGTATTTTATACAGAAACAGTATGGAAGTTATGCGTTGAGGTCATATGCTATTTCTTTGAAGAAAGTCTGTTTTTCTACATAAAGATTGATAATAAACTTTTTATGTGTTTTAGTAACTATAACGAAAGATTTTTTAGAAAATAGTGAAAACCAGTACCTGCCACTGAGTGTTCTCTCCTGATTTTCGTTGGAGTCCGGGTGTAACTCCCGGCTTAAGGTAGGTACATATTATTGTACTCTGTTAGGTGTAGGCGGCAGAGCTTGTGTGAGATCCGCCTCGCTAGCTATCACAATCTTATCTAAGTCTGTTACCAAACAACAATGCTAGTACGAGTAGGATTGATGCGTTCCAACAGTAAACATATAATATAACCAGTATCTTGGTTGTAAGGATTTCAGGAAGTACATTTCTATCGTTGGCCATATAGCGATAACATATTCATATTTTTGATGTTTATTTAAAAAAAATTTTTTTTTTGATAATTATTAAATTATCATTTACCAACAGGCGTGATTAAAGTGAAACAAATCGCTCTTGTTAAAAATGTAAAAATAGCTGTATTTGCAAAACTTTTCTTCTTTCTGTAGTTATGTATATAAATGAACGTTTTCAGAATTGGCTTTGAGTTTCCCCAATAATCTGGACGGGCAATATTTAACAAATCTCTGAGTGCAGACAATAATGAATGGCTTCCTGCTGGAGTGTAATATCGTTGCAATTGCTCGCAAGGGCAATAAAGTAGACCGGCAGCCCTACCACGGGCTCGCGCAGGATACTCGTCAGCGACTATGTTAAGTGCGCCTTAATGACCAGTTTCTTTTGCTTGAACTCGAGTCGAGGATCAGGTACATTTTCTGTCATATTAAAATACGTAGTACGGCTAAACTAAAGCGCTCTATAGTGGTTACTCGAGCGTACCTTTAATTTAACTATGCATTAACATTCGCTGGCCAGCAGCTAAAGTTAAGTCATGGTAGGGGAGCGGCTTCAAGTACGCGATCGTTCGCGAGGGCCCTCGAGATTCTCCTCAATGCATTCTGAATGTAGCTATGCTATAATAGGTGGAGGTACTCAGCCGTAATATCTTCTTTTGTCGTTTGATTTAATACCTTATGAGATTAAGAGGTTTTCTTTACTTCGTCCCATTAGGATCTTTTGTGTGGATTAGCTGTGTTGGTAATGGGTAGTCATTCGTTTTAATGCAAATGTAGGGATTAATAAATAATTAAGCACTTTTAACTATGCAAATATTAGATTATACCGAATCCAATTTGTCATAATTTGGCTGTGATGGAAGACAACCACCTCCATATTCAAATAGGCATCAAGTATGATTGACAACTGGAACGTTTGATTATACTTAACTGCTGCGTTTGCAATTTGCCAATCACCCATCATTCGTGGCAGTTTGCGATCAACTGAGTAACGACGTGCAATATTTAACGAATCAAAGTGATATAAATACAGGAGGACATTGTTTGCTGCGCTCGTGTACTCGCGCTGGTACTCGCTCATCAGCCAGTTTATAATCCAATCAATATGAGAGTTAGTCTGCTTCTATTAGTATTGTCTTCTGTATATTGTATCAATTTTGATTCCATCAATAAAGCCGTTGATTACTTTCTGCTGAAGGAGGTTAAATTTATTTGCTTTCTGTCATGTGATAATGAGTATGGTAAGGATACCTTATATCTATTCTTGTCGTCATGCTGCAATGTCTTGAGTGTGAAAGGTTTAAGTAAAAGTGGGTATGCCCAGAAATATAACTATCGTGTCTAATGTAGATTTTTTTAGCACGGGGAAGCACTTTGTCATTGTCATCGGAATCGGTGGTAAATGACGATAAAGCGATACGAATATGAAAAAACTTTGCCTTCATTCTTCCTAAGCTTTATGGTTTTTTATTTACAGAGGATATCTTAGATTTACCATTAATTTTATAATGATGTAGACATGGCTTGATCGGTTTTAACGATATTTATGAAGTTCATCGTATTCTAATTATTACACTTCTCCTACGTTTTGTAAAGTCTGATTTTCTCCTTTGTTTCTCTTATTGCAGCAAACAAGTTGGCTTTGAACAAGTTTTTGGAGAAAAACATGAGAGTGTCGGTCAAGAAAATAGCAGAAGACAGCCAACTGTCAGAGAGGTTCCTCCTCCAGTGGTCGGTGCCAGTCGGGGTACTGCTGGACGCGTCCTGCGACCAAGCGCAACGTCTCTTAGATGAGGTCATTAAGTGCCATTCATATACAAACAAGCCAATTTTAATAAAACTTTCCATGCAATACGGAAATACAGAGATCGTCACCAACTCGTTTTATGTCCCCACTGCATTGGCTGCCCTAATGGATAGAATAGAAGTGTTTATTTGTGAAATGTGCAAAGAACAGTCCATTAACAACCAAGAGGACCCACTGCAGTTTGGTGGTCGTTAACAACTGCTAATGTAGCCGGAACCAAATGCTTCGCGAGATCGAGATTACAAATTTTTGGGCATCCATTCGATGACCGGACTTTAGAAAAGTTATGTAACTTCAGCAATCGCAGATCTAGCGCGTTTACGACTGAGCCATCGAGTTTTTCAAATACTCTATATTTCCCATCTGTGAAAGTTTCATTTAAATTAGCCAGTATAAATAAGCCTACCAAAAAGCTTATTGGTGTGAAGGAATTAAAGTTTTGAAGATACCGCAATGTGAAATGGCTCTTAAAATAACACTACAAAAGATAACAACTAGCACTACGCAGTATAAGCAAAAATACCGCGACCCTACTTCTTTTTCCAGGCATCGCAGCTGATGATGTTCGACGCGGCGCACATGTGGCTGGTGCTCATGAACAACACTTCTACCATTGATAAGTTCTTTGAGCCACTTAACTTAAGCATTGACGCTGACATCACCGTGGCACTAGACGATGGTGGGTCCACTACTACTACTACTACTGAGTACACTTTTATATGTTACTAAGATGACCGTAGGGCACTGGTTGTTAAACTAACACTAACAACCACTAACACTAAAGCTAGTCCTGCTTAATATTTAAGAATTAAAGTTATCGGCAGATTAGTTTGAACTGCCTCTCTTGTTTTGTGGTTAGACCACCTGTAATCAATCACAGATCTCCAGCTCACGGTAGGTATATATTGTACTCGGTTTGGTTTTGGTTTGGTTGGGATTGTTTTCAATTTGCCTGGCTGGCTACCACCATTTGCATCGTTGTTTTCCAACATTTATGAGGATTTCGGGTGGAAGCGCACTTTGTTTCAATCTTTGACCTGAACATCATTTACCATCAGACGAGATGAAGGCCAAGACTTTCGCTGGGAATTTAAAAAAAAGCCTTACTTTAATGAATTTAGAAGCATAGAACAGATGATTGTTTCTTCATTATGATCGATTTAACATCCCAATAGCTACAGCTTCATAGTATCCAACTTATAACATTACAACGAGTAAAAAATCAAGTGCCGTTTCTAGAACGCACCGAAGCAAATAACGTCTCGAACGAGTTCTCAGGGTAATGGCGCGAGTTCTCGGAAACTTGGAAACTTTTTAATGTTGCCTGCGCGTTACCAGGGGACCCGCGCCTCGTGGAGGTGTTCAACTTCGGCAAGGTGCAGGGGAACCGCCTGGAGACCAGGGAGCTCGGCGCCTGGGGTCGTGCTGGTAACCTTGTCTTTAGATGCATGTTGTAGTTAGGTTTCAGTTGTAAGGACTAACTGATCAACTTTTTATTTATTATATTGTCTGATACGCAAATTTTGTTATTTTTATAAACTGTTAAATTTTTTTAATTAAAAAAAACAAAATAATGCTGTATTATTTTACAATAATAAAAAATTACACTTTCTGTTTATTTAAAATGATGTTTAATTTTTATAAAAAAACAGTAAATAATAAAGACCGCCAGCCGTAAGGTCTCCAAAGTTGGCTTATTGTTTCAGGTTTGGACATTTCGACAGAGTTTAAGTATTATCGTCGCTGGGACTTCCACAATCTGACGCTACGAGCCGTGTCTGTGGTAAATATTGATCTGTAATAATTTAAAAAAAAACCTTTACCTACTAAACTTTCACCACGTCTTTTAGTCAAGGTGCACTCCATTTGAGCTTCATCACTTTCTGATGTGTGTACAGATAGTGGAGAAGCCCAAAATGTTCCGCCCGGAGATGCTGTCGGAGCCGGGCTACACGGTGGGGGTCGCCGCCATGACCAAAGTGGTGGGGCAGCTGCTCAATGTGCTGATGGGGCAGCACAGCTTCAGGTGAACGGCATCACACCAACGTTTCACAATCATCAACTTAAACATTACTTGTTTATAAACTTCTTACTGCTGCTTAAGGCTTCCCATATGAATGTGTTATTTTGTGATACTGAATAAATGTTTTTCTATTCTATTCTACTATGAGCAATAGCACATGGGGAAATAACCGTAAAAACCGACTTCCACACTTAACATTTTATAGGCTCCTCTTATGAGCATAGATCCTGCAAAGTTGCAAATTTTGGTTCTAGGTTCAACTACACGATCGCCGAGCGCTGGATCGGAGCGCCTGAACGTAACTCCACCCTGGTAACTATTAAAAGCTACCAATAAAGCAGGGCAGCACTCTGAGACCTATAAAAACATAAAAACAAAAGGTTATAGGAAGGTTATAGGAAATCTTGATTACTTGCTTCATGCTACCTTCACAGGTTCGGTCACAGGGCAATAGGTATTTTAATTTTAAAACATAAGTCAACAGCATTAGTTGTTACGAGTATTAAGTCCATATCTATTCATTACCAGAGTATCCTCCACCTGACTTGTTCAGAATCATGTTTGCTACATCACTTGATGTACTTACAATGTACTTACATTGCTCGCAGGCTGTGACCAACTCGCTGTTCTGGCGCGAGCAGGACATCTCGTGTACCTGCGCCAGGATCTACCCCAAGTGGATGGAGTGGGTGGACATATTCTTTCCGCCTGCCACGAAACTCGAGTAAGCCCTCTAATTTACTCACCTTACTTACCTCAGTATTTGAGGAGTCTGGGTGAAGTGCGCTTCCACTTTCGGCCTTAGTATCACTTAATATCAGGCGAGATGAAGGCCAAGTGCTTACCCGTAAGATATTAAAAAACATATAGTATAGCTACCACATGGAATTTGGTGGATTTGTGTTAGTCTTTTGATCTTTTCGCATCAGTTTGCTATCGGTGCCCATTAATTTTATAATGGTATCATAGTTATGTGAGCTTGTAATTAACAAATAAATATTTTCATCTATACTTCTGTACTAATATTATAAAGTTGAAGAGTTCGTTTGTTTGTTTGTTTGTTTGGTTGAACGCGCTAATCTCAGAAACTACTGGTTCGAAGTTCGTGGACCACATACACACACTTAGGCAAATTATACAGAAAACAGAGAAGAATAACTTGCGTATGTGAACTACGAGAAAGCCTTCGACACCATCGAGACCTAGGCTGTCCTGAAGTCCATGCAGAGATGTCTTATCCACTGTCGATACATCGAGGTGTTGAAATGTCTCTACGAAGCTGCAACGATGACCGTCCAAGTACAAGAAAAGAGCACAAGGCCAATCCAACTGCGTCGAGGCATAAGACAGGGAGATGTAACTGATGATGTATCCGAAACTGTTTACAAACGCGTTGGAGGACGTCTTCAAGACACTCGATTGGAACGGACGGGCATCAATATTAATGGCAAAATTCATCTCACACCTGCCATTTGCAGATGACATTGTTATTATGGCGGAATCTCTGCAGGATCTGGAAAGAATGCTGAACAGTCTTTACGAGTCTTCGCGACAGGTAGGTCTCAAGATGAACCTGGACAAGACCGAGGTCATGTTTAATGGTCACATGTCCCCGAAACCTGTAGTCGTGGGTGACGCTACTCTTGAGGCTGTGCAAGATTACATCTATCTTGGCCAAACTGTACAACTGGGTAGGCACAACTTCATGAAAGAGGCGGACAGGAGGATTCGTCTAGGCTGGGCGGCGTTTGGGAAGCTACGCAATATTTTTCAGTCGTCGATTCTTGAAACGAAACTTTTCAATGAGTGCGTCCTGCCTGTAATGACCTACGAAACAGAAACGAGAACACTCACGATAGGGCTGGTCCACCAATTCAAAGTCGCTCAGCGTGCGATGGAGCGAGCGATGCTTGGGGTTTCTCTGGCAGATAGAACCCGCAACGAAGTTATTGAACAGAGAACTAAGATAGATAGATACAACTCTTTATTGCACACACACACACAGATAAGTAAAAACAAACGAATTTTTTATAATAGGGTGGGCAAAGGCGATCTTATCGCTCAAAGCGATCTCTTCCAGACAACCTTTGAGGTATAGGACAACTAAAAGGAAAATAAAAGGCAGTAGTGCACTAGTACAAAGCAAAACAATAATAAAAAAAAATATATTTATATATATTTAAAAAAAACCTTTACCTACTACCCACCAACCCGCATTGGGCCAGCGTGGTGGGTTATGGCCCAATATCCCCACGTGCTACTGATCATGTGGGAGGCCTGTGCCCAGCAGTGGGACATTTATAGGCTGATGATGATGATGATGATGATATATTATTATTATTTATTAATAATAATTATTAATAATATAATAATAATAATTTATTACATATACCTATATACGGAAGAGTTGTTGCAAACTAAGACTGGCCTGAGACTGAGACTGAGGTGACCGACATAGCTCGCAGATCGCACCTTGAAGTGGTAATGGGCTGGTCATGTCTGCAGAAGGACCGATGATCGTTGGAGCAGACATGTCCTAGAGTAGAGACCGCGTTTAGGCAAACGCAGTGTAGGGCGCCCTGCTGCGCGGTGGACCGACGACTTGAAAAAGATTGCGGGTGGTGGATGGATGCGGACTGCGCAGGACCGGGATGGTTGGAGCTTTTTAGGGGAGGCTTACGTTTAGCAGTGGACGGCAATAGGCTGAAGAGGAATGTTTAGATATCTTTGATTAATAAAATGTTGGTTGCCTTGCATTTCATAATTAATCTTTAATATGCGCAAGCGCAGATCAGCGCTCAAACAATCAAATTTCTATTGTGTAGTATTCACGGCAGACGACGACGGTTCAATCACTTCGGTGACAGAAAAGATATGTACATGTATTTCGATTGCAGAACTAAATTCTACTACCTAATACCTGATAAGGGCGTTGGGGATTACGAGAACCGTTTCTTGACGCCGTTGTCTCCGGGCGTGTGGTGGTGCTCGTGCGGCGCGCTGCTCGTGTGCGCTGCCGTGCTGGCAGCGGCGGCCTTGGCGGAGGGGCGGCCCGAGCCCAGCATCTACGCGCTGTTTAGCGTGCTCGCGGCGCTGTGCCAACAAGGTACACTCGGCTGCATGGTCTTGCTGTAGAGTTCCCCACGGGATATTGAAATTCATTTTGCCGTTTGGTCACGGGGTCGAACGCGAGGTCGACAAAACATTTGGCCTTTCTATTACTGATCGAACAAACAACTGACCAAAATATATTTTGTCGATATAACAATTGACATTTCTATAATTGATCGAATGAACGTTTGGTCGAATCGACGTTTGGTCGAATGGACGTTTGGTAGGAAGAACTGTAAGCTTATCTATCGCTTGTCGAACAGACCTAAGACCTCTCGACTTTGATGGGATTGAAAATATTGTGTTTACTTAATAAATATGCCATAGTACCATACTTGCTTAATGGAGTTTATATGATAATACATAGACTTATTTATTTAAAAAAAATAAGTTATTCCTCAAATATTAAACCTAAAATAAATTCAATATTAACTATGAAGTAATCTTACAGATTGACATTAAAAATGTATTTAACAGTGTTGAAAGGGATACAGTTTTGGTAGAGGTAAAGGAAATTATACCATCTTTGTACCCTTTTTTGTATCAATGCTATGCGGATCCCAGCCACTTTTTCTATCAAGACTCTCAATTACCTCTCAGGTAGGTGCCCAACAAGGTGATCCATTGGGACACTTAATATTTAGTCTTGCGATTCAAAAATTGTATCGTCTCTGGAATCGCCCTTAAATATATGACATAACTGGACCTAGGGTTGTCACTTTACAATTTTACTACGTAACAAACAACCTTAATATCTCGGCCATAGGTATGGTGCTTTTCTGGTATGTTTAATTCTCCAGGATTCTACGACCTGTGCTCTATCTGCTATTTTCGGGTATTATCAAACACCCTGTATAAGCGTACGCTGCGTTTCTGGTTGTCACGATCTAGGGTAGGTACAAGATCGGCATAAACGCGCTGTTTAGCGTGCTCGCGACGATGTGCGTGCATTTCACGTTGCTTCGGGCATGATGGAGTGTTACCCTGAATTCTATAATCAGAAGGGTCTTTAAAAGAACAATATGCTGCTGTTTTATGGTAGTACTTTCATTGTTTTTAAATATTAACGACAGTTTATTTTAAGTAATTGAATTTTCCTTTTTCGGTGTAATTATCTGTCAGCTCCATTCGCACAGAGTCAGCCGTCAACACATCAAGTGACGCGCCTGACGCTGAGACATTTTAAACATTTACACTTACAAGACAAAGCACTCTCATGAGACAATCTATTGAGAAGTTACCTTAGAAACGTAGGAACATGAAGCTTTCTATTCACCTTTAAAATATGTAAAAAGAATTTTACTTTAAGGTTATTTGCTATAACGTTATTTATTTTTTACAGCATATGAGGATGGTGTACAGCTGTTTGAACATTTTTCGAGCCAAGGTAACTTACCTTAAGTACCTTACTATTAAATATTTGCATCAAAAACTGTGTGCTGTGTGAATACAACCCTAGTACACATGCCGTGAGGAGGTCGATGTCGCTGTGGTTAACGCGCCCGGTTTGCGAGTGCTGAGGTTAAGTAATTTTCGCAAAGGCCGGTCATCGGATGGGTGACCAAAAATGTATCATCTCGAACTCCTCGATCCTCTGTGCTTCGGAAGGCACGTAAAACCGTTGGTCCCGGCTGCATTAGCAGTTATAACAACCACCAACCAGCACTGGGCCTGCGTGGTGGTTTATGGCCCGTACACCCTATCCATACTTAGAGAAGGCTCGTGCCCCAGCAGTGGGGACACAATATGAGCTGATGATGTTGATGATGATGATGGTGATGACACATGGCGTCACTGAGCAAGTTGTATTGTTAACTGCTTACTTACTCACTACTGACCAGGTCGCCTCGGTGGTCGAGAGGCAAGGCGCTCGGCCGTATACCCAAAGGTCACAAGGGCAAAGTGTGTTTTGGATATTTCGATGCATAGCATAGGTGTGTGATCACCAACCCGCACTTGGCAAGCGTAGTGATGTATTTATCCATTAACTGTAGCGATGACTTGATTTCAAAGATGGAGACCTTTGCCCAGCAGTGGGATAGTTATAGGCTATTTACTTACGAACCAGGTCGTCGCGTGACCTTGCTCGTGGTGGGTCTGACGAGCATGCTGCTGTACAACTACTACACCAGTAGCGTGGTCTCTTGGCTGCTGAGCGCGGCGGTGCCCAGCATCGACGGCATCGACGGCCTCATGAATAGCGATCTGGAACTGGTCTTCGAAAACATTGGCTACGCGAAGCAATGGCTTGACGTAAGTGGCAAACTTTATACACACACATACATTCAGTATTCATATAGTGTAAAAACTCTTGACGGAGGAGCTCGATAGCGTAGCAGTTAACGCGCCCGGTCTGCGATTGCTAAGGTTAAGCAACCAAGTAGAGGCCGGTCATCGGATGGGTGACCAAAAATTTATCTTGAGCTCCTTCGTGCTTCGGAAGGCAAGTAAAGCCGTTAGTCCCAGCTTCATTAGCAGTAGTAGGAGGCCCGCGTGGTGGTGTATGATCCGTTCTTACTAACCATCCATAGTGAAACCTCGTGTCCCAGAAGTGGGGACATTGTGTGCAAAATTTACGGTACAAGCGTTGAAAAAAATTCCACTTACTGTTGAATTTAACTACTCGCTTGCGTGACCTCTTATAGAAACCCGGATTTTACTACTTCACTGGTTACAAGAACGTGAAAGAAGATGAGCTTCGGGGCAAGAAAGTAACCCGGGCCAAGAGGACTGCTGCAATCCTGCAACCCGCTGAAGCTGGAATGGAACTGATAAGGCATGGAGGTACTAATCATAAACATCAACAATAGGAACAACGCAATATCATGGTCTCCACGCTTGTATTAAGGGTTTACTAAGCTACTCACTACTCAAGCTGCTACTGCCAGCTAGCTACTTTGCGTATATCATCATCCCACCTTGCTGCTGAAGAGCGTCCTAGACTACCTTTGCTAAGTCGTGGTCATGACTACAACCACAGATTAGTTAATAGTTACTACGTAACAGATAAATCACTCCCTACAAAAATTCGTATACTTACCGCGTTAATAGCCTACTTCATTTCGTCGCGACGCGTCGGCGACCGCTGCGTGCTAAATTGTGCCTAATAGGCTTGACTATAGAGTTGTTATCGATTCGCAGCCGCGCGGCCTCGCTGCCATCGTAGGTATGCTAGGGCTGCTGCTACGATAAAAATATTGTTCACACACAATAACTTGTACCTAAATTAATCTGTATCTAAATGACTTGTTTAAGATTTGTAATGTAAATTAAAATGAATGCTAAATTGAAAAGCCCAATTGATTACGATCAGAACGAAAACATGGAACTCGGATTATAATGTTACCTATGATATTAAATGAATTACCTACTTAAAGTTATAAATCTTCGTCATCATCAGTCCATAATATTCCACTGCTGGAATATAGATTTTCCTTCGTATGAAGAAGTTAAGGTCATAGTCCATCACGCTCTGGCTCAATGCGGATTGGGGACTTCGCATGCCTTTCAATTAATTATTTCTCAGGCATGCAGGTTTCCTCATGATGTTTTCCTTCACCGTTCGCGAGCATTCGGATAAATGTAATAAGTAATTAAGAAAAACTACTTGATACATGGTCAGTCTAGGGCTCGAACCCGGGCTTTCCGATTGGGATCCGGCGTATTAACCAAATCATTGGTATATGGCCAGTCTAGGGCTCGAACCCGGGCCTCCCGATTATGATCCGGCTTCTTAACCTCAGAGCCACTAACGCTTAAGTTAAAAATAATTTAATAAATTCAAAAATTAATAATAATGAATAATAATTTTTGGATGTTTTAATCGAACGAATCAATAAAACGAGATTTTAAATCACACAATTACTATTTACAATAATCTAAACCACACAAATGTCAATCAACATATATATTAAACTTATTCACTATTTACAATACTTATTTAATAATAACTACAGAATACAAATGATCGATGTTTTATGATGCAACGTGCACAGCGAACGAGCGTGCGGTAACGAGCGCTTGCGACAGCCCACTGGCTTTTAGATCGCCGGCGATCCACCGCCTCGGTAGGTAACTAACGCGCGCAAGTACATGGAGTGACGGAGGCCTGCCACAACGTTTACAGCGGTTATCAGTCCAGCGGCTAATATACCAACCCAGTGTCCCTTCATCTTGTTAATTCCTTTAGGCTATTTCACTAAATTTGATTCTCTGGCGAATTACTTCGTTTCGGATTCAATTTCACTGAGTAACACCGCGAATAGCTTTGCTATGGCAAAGCTTTGGATTTGTGACCCATTTATTTACCGAATTCATTAGTCAGAATATATTTAGTAGATTATATACTATGCTGCTGGACATAGACCTCTCCAAGTGCACGTCACTGAGCACTCTAGCTCTAATATAGGCTGATGATGACAATGACAATACGATGCTGTATATGTATAGTAAACCACGTTCCATACTGAGCGTAGCGTACGCGTACCACACTGAGCCGTACACCGCCAGCCAAGCCATCGCGCGCACCTTCGAAGATCGTGACCTGTGCGCGCTGGGTGCCTTGCAGATGATGCCGCCCTCGCAGGTCTATATTATGGGGCAGAAGCGCAGCCCTTACAGACAGTTCTTCGTATGGAGGTAGGCAACGCGAATTTTTTTGTGAGGTCTTTCAGTTGATTTTGTGATGTCGATATTAAACTTTTAAAGTCAAAGTCAAAGTCAACATTTTTTATTACTTTTATAATAGTCGCGTCGCGAGGGGGGCGACAACGTGGTGGTTATGTAGAACTCTTCCACCTTGATGTTAGGGGCTCTATGCACAGAAACACCGGGATACCCTCGCCGCATTTTGGTGTTAAACCGCAGGCCATACATATCTGACGTCTGCAGGTTTCGCCACATCATGCGCTGACCGTTGCTGATGGTGTCAGTTTCTGATCACAACTTTGGGGTTAGAGCAAATTATTGGCGTATGCTATGCAAAAGCTGTTATAAAAAGTATGTTGTTGTGGTAGCATGATGCGTCTGCTGGAGCGCGGGCACGTGCAGGCGTCGCGCGTGCGCGTGGGCGGCGCAATGCCCGCATGCTCAGGCCACACGCCGCGCGCGCTCGCGCTGGGGCAAGCGGCGCCGGCCTTCGCGCTGCTGGCCCAGCTCGCACTACTGGCTGTCTGCATACTGCTGCTGGAGATAGCTTGGCACAGGTCCAGTATGTGTATTTGGTAGTATGATGCATCTGCTGGAGCGCGGACACGTCCGGGTGTTGCGCTCGTGCTGCTGGCTGCCTACATACTGCTGCTGGAGATAGCTTGGCACAGGTACCGAATACTTTTGTATCACTAAGCAAGACGATGGTGAAGTGGTAAAAGCGCTCGGTTTAAGCAACTTTTTCAAAGGACAGAGATTGTCTTACAACTAGACCACTATTAACTAAACTAATTAATATAATATTGACCCATGTTCTTTTCTGTGAGTTGTGCTTTTCATACAACGAGAAGTGAGCGCGCTTAACAAGTCATGTTATTATTAGGAACATAGACAGTAGATTATATACATGTGGCTTTCCTAGTATACGCAAATTGGATGAAGAACACGTTTCATGTTCTAATCTTGCGTTATGGCCTGTCGGGTTGTCTATCACTTCCTGTACAATCTATTCCGTTGGTAGTGGGCGCCAGCACTGCCAGCATACAAAATAAAATTAGTGAAATGGGAAGGGTTCGACCCTTGGTTTCTTTTGTATTTGTATAGAAATATATATATTGTATGGATTTTATGTTGCCACAGTTTTAATCTATTAAGTTTCGGTAGAATATACTACATTATATAGCATGCTACAATATGTATCTATGTATATAATGTAGCATAGTCTCATTAAAGCAACTGCCATTAAAGGATAACTATATTATTGTAATTAAATAATATGAAAAGAAATCATGTCGATATTCAATAGGGCGCTTCGCATGAATTGAAAGAAGATATAATGTTATCGAAGGAGAAGTAGAGTAATTAAATGATTCCTTTATGTAATTTCCCAACGCGTTATTTATTTCTAATATAACACAGAGGTTACATACCTACATAAAGTCCTGTCTCAATATTACCTAGAGCTGATTTTTTAAAGAAATTACTCGCAGTAATAAGATTATTTACAAGAAGCATAACTTTAACCAGTTTCTAAAGCAATGATCAAGAGAGTGAATATTTATAAAATACAGTGAAAAAATTAAATGCCTACCCGACTCAGCCAGGAATCGAACCTGGGTCTTCCGCAATCCGGGCGGCTGCACTGACCATTATGCTACTGAGAAGGCTTCCCGGATTCGATTCGGGTAGTGGGTAGGGTAGTAAGGTAGGCATTTAATTTCTTCACTGTATTTTATAAATATTTAATTCAGCTTCAGTGCAGCAATTAGCACTTAAAATTAAAAATAAAAATCAAGAGAGTGATTCTGTTGTACCACATTTTATAAGTTAATAATGAATTTCCACGATGTAGGTTTAACGTTAGGTAACTTATATTTTTGTTAGTATTTTCTCGATAAAATAACCTGATATCTTCTCATAATTTAAAGGGCTAAATTAAATATAACCTAACAATGATTGTTTTACTTCTAGATTTGCGATGAATCACCTACAGTGGAATCGCTGGTGCGAAAGATCAAACGCGTCATAATCGGCACATAACGCGCAAGCACATCCCGAAGAGGGCATCATTCAGGACATAAAAAAACAATAAAGGGGATGTTCCACGGCAGCGCGGCGTGAGCGATGGCGCGCGCCGCCGCTGCTGGCACCACGCCGCCAACAACACTTAGGACAAATTAAAATATAACACAAATAAAAAGTTTTTTGATATTATAAATGTTTCTTATTTAATTTTATTGTTCGGGTATGAAAGCGCAAGGAAGAATATTACTGGAGGTTGAGAAATTACTTAGATTATTCAATAATTTAATGCCTAACTTTGTTTCCCCCACGTCAATGTCGGGGGTCACTTTTTTGGGGGCGGCGAGAAACTTAAACTGAGAAAATGTCACTCACATCATACTTGACGAACAAATTTTGTTGAAAAGCTTAAGGAGTAGCTAAGATTAACAACAACGGTGTTATGTGGGGTTTGGTTTGTTAATGTTTTTAGTTAGATATTTTTTGTGACGTAACTATATTAAATTTTCTTGAATTTATCTTCATTGGTAATGGCTAGCCATTACACACAAACATTTCATACAATAGGTAAGTTATACGTTGACATATACATTTTGATATTTATAAAACTTGTCTCCGTGATCATAAATTCTACTGGTGATATTTATATCAGATAGAAATTTATTTATTATTAAATTATTTATTATCTTGCATTTAGTGATTTAATAATTTATTTATTTTCTTTATACATGTAACTGTACATAATAAAAACTTAATAGAAAATATAATTGGGCACAGATTGCCTTTATATTTTATTTTTACTTGGCTTGACTTTAAAAAGTCAAACCAGAGACACCTTTAAATTTAATGTCAGACCTACCACCTACTTTAATCACTAGATTCCTTCAGTAAAAGTCGAGGACTGTCCCGGTCCACTCGTACCTCATGGTGCGCCCTGGCCGATCAAATCGCGCCCTTATAAATGACGCAATCAATCCTCGTTTGCCGGCGCCGCTACCTCCCGCCCTCCCAATTGAAATTAAATTTAATTGAGAACATCTCACCCCGCTTTATTACCATGATGCCACTTTGTGACGCGGTGCGTGAACAACATGTGTTTACTGATAGGCTAATTATTTATTTACATTATTGTATGTACATACGTAAATAGTTTATTTTCAACCGCTTCTGTAGTCTAGTGGTTAAAACCACCGGTTTCAGATCAAGAGGTCACAGGTTCGATTCCCAGGGGGTACATGTTCGTGTATTCGGTTGGTTGGTGGTACGGCTTATTTGTCCGTCTGGATAAATTCAGTCATCGCTATATACAATTGTTGGCTTGCCAAATGCGGGTTGGTGATCATAAACCCGGGCTATGCATTGGATAATCTAAAACACTCTTTGCCAGACCAGGGAATTGAACAGGACTCCAGTTTGCCATCCCGTGAGCGGCGTTGATCCGTTATCGGCGGACCCGAACGGTGGCCGGCATAGCAGCAACTGCGGGTGATGGGACATAAGTTTCTCCAGGCCCGCCACCCAGCACCGACAGCTTAGGCACTATGAAATCACGAGGTCACACGAACAATAATAATTTAGGAATGTCACATCTATTATGGTGAAAGTCGCGGGAAACCGCTGGATGCGAGCAGCACAAAACCAGTCGTTTTGGGGATCCTTGGGGGAGGGCTTTGTCTTTTGGCTGAGATTATGATGGTGATGATAGGTAATGATGTTACATCTTCAAATACAATTAATATTTTTTTGATGTGTAACATCTTCCGTTCGCTTTCTATAAAAGCAATTTGTGGAGTGATTTAGTGAAATGGGACGGAAGTATGTGTAACAGTGTAACAGGAATGCGGGAAAGCGCGCAAGCGTGCGCCATTTTGTAAATTTAAAATCGATATTATGAACATGACATATTATTATAATATGTGACATATTGTGTCATTTGACTATGTTTTTTTATGGCTTTGCACAAGCATTTAGCCAATGAAAAAGTCTTACAATGATGAATGATAGTAGAAATGAGAAGTGAGAAATTATACACCCCCAACCCCTCGAGTATCTCAGTAAAGATGTGGGGCTTTACTAAGTCCTCGGGCGGACTTCTTGAGAGAATTTGAAAGTGACGTTGCACTATTTTGTTTCATTTGCCAACACTCATGCACACTCACGAACACTTAACGGTTAATAATCCACAATTATTTCACATTAATATTCGACATAACACCAATTTTAGAAAATAAAACAAAACCGCAGACATGACTCTTAACTTTCCCTCCAAGAACATTCATTTTAGTCCATTTGACTATCAAAGATCATTTTGATATGTCAAATGTCTTCTAATGAGTATTTACTGCATTTATTTTATAGTTATAAAATGATGTAATACCTGACCCATTTTTTTCAGAATATAATGTTAAAATTGCTTATTACTAAGGTGAGATGTCAAATGTTACACATCATATGCGGATACTGCAAGGCTCGCTCGTTTTTTTTTAATGTAGTTAGCTTTCGGCCCGACTGATGAAAAGCGATCATTGGAGCCCATAGATGCTTCAAACACCAAAGATATCACTCATGTTTTCCCGCCACTGAAACTTCATTTTTATGTCTATGCCTTGTAATTTCACGGGGTCTAGTATCCTGTGAACCGGAATAAAGCAAAGTAAAACCATTCTGCTTGGCCGCAATAGGTTTAAGGGTCGGTCGCCATTCAATCGTTTTGGGTAGAACCCTACATATTGTACAATGGTAAAGTAAATAGCCTATGACTGTCCCATTGCTGGGCAGAGGCGTCCATCATTGGAATTAAGTCATCACTACAAATGATGGGTAACGGCTTAACTACCACGCTTGCAAAATGCGGGTTGTTTATCACAAACCGGGGCTAAGCATCGATAGAATTTTTTTTATGGTATTCCAAAGTAATATTTAATTGTCAACTTAAGATCTACCGGAAAGCGCAGTGTGGTCAAACCTCCAACAAGGTGGACCCACGATCTGGTGAAGGTCGCAAGAAGCTGCTGGATGCGAGCAGCACAAAACCGGTCGTCGTGGAGATCCTTGGGGGAGGTCTTTGTCCAGCAGTGGACGTCTTTTGGCTGACATGATGATGATGATGATATTTAAAATTCAATTTTAATAACAAACAAAGTTAACATACTATAAAGTAACATCAGCTGAGTTTTGCTACTAAAACACGATCTTCAGCATGTTGCAGATATTATTTAAAGACTTATTCATTTCAGCGTCGGTTGTCGCGCTGTGTCGCGCGTCGCTGCATTTGCATACAGATGGAAAGTGTCACATGGATATTATATTACTTAGCGGGCAAGAAAAAAACAGAATTGTGATACTCTTATTGTGAGGCAATAGAGTTTAAAGTTGTAAGTGAGTTTTTGCTAAATAGACTTGGCGAGGAAAGGGTAAGGTTATTTATCGCTTCTTTAGTCTGTCTAGGACACGTCAGAATAAATACGTTAACTTTCAAGGTGTTTAATCACCTAGGTGCATTTAAGTAAAATATGAAAGTATTAACCTTTTGTCTGCTGCCTTGCCAGATCCGTCCCACAAATAAATAAAAATCTGATGTGTCTGTATTCACAGGAGATGACAAGTTAAATATCTGGGACCTATGCTTTAAAATAAACTTTTGGGATCTGTATTTATATGTAAATTTGATGTTAGGGACACCTCACACTGGCGTCTTTCGAGCGTCAGCCGCTCAGCGCCGCCGCCGCCGGCGTCGTCACCAAACGCCGCGTGGACACCCGCGCCGGCGCGTGACGCTGTCGCTCGAAAGACGCCAGTGTGGGGCGTCCCTAAGATATATAATAATTAAAAAAAATGTTATTAAGTACATAAACGTGTGAATTATCCTTGTGAGTTGAAACAAAATCAAATACTTGACAATGCTCATAAGTTAAGCTTTTTTTCACCTTTTTATTTACCTATAATAATATTTTACTTTTTGTTGAAAAATGATACGCGCATTAATTTATTGGCCGTAAATTGACTTCTGTAAACTAAATTTTTCGGACACCGTTTTGTATTGAGCGAATAACGTAGGTATAGTATTTTTTATAACGTATATAACAGCCGTTGTTTTAAAAAGAATAGCCTGCATTTCATTTTAGTAAAACAAAGCAGCTGCAACCCCTGTTTCGCACAATTCGTATTGTTGGTGACTTAGAGGCCACCAAACCTCTTGAGCTCTCAGGCTCTCAGCTTAGGTTCAACAGACTCCTTAGGTTTCTGCTGTCGTCATCCATATTTTTATAAATGAGAGAAAATGCATTACGCATACCGCTGCGCCGCAGATGGTTATATAGAACTATCCCCCTATCTCCCGAAGGGGGAAGGAAAGTATACCCACTTAAAACTCCTGCTCGTCCTCACCGTGGTGCCGCAAGGATGATCCGAGACTGCTATAAGTAAGTAATCACCAGAGTTTACCCCAGCAAGCGGCCCCTTCTATCGTCATCCTACTGGAACGCCTCGGAGAATCTATGTAGTAAGGTACGGGGAAACAAATCACGCAATTTTAGTCAGGAACTTAGAAGCTTACTTAAGGAACTGTATATTATGTTTATCGACGCCCATAAACCTGGCTACTCTGTAAAGGATATAGACGACATCATCACATCACATCACCAGCTCTTTTTATGTCCCCACTGCTGGAACACGAGCCTTCCCTATATAGGTACGGGGAGAACGGGCCATAAACCACTTTGCGGGCCCAGTGCGGTGCGGTGGTTGTTAACGACTGCTAATGCAGCCGTAGCCAACGGCTTTACGTGCCTTCCGAAGCACGGGCGAGCTCGAGATGATAAAGTTTTAGTAACCAATCCGATGATTGGCCTTTGTGTTAACCTCAGTAATCGCAGATCAGGCGCGTTGACCACTGGGCCATCGAACTCCTCATATATACGACCAATAATATTATATTACATTTGAATATAGAGATGTTACACCGTCGTATGTGACGCAGCGCAGAGCCGCCAGGTTGACAGCCGGTCTTCATCAGAAACACTCCCGAATTAATAATCTCCAGTAACGGACACGTCTGCTTTTATATTGAGTTCCACTGTTTGCATAGTATTAGAGCTGGTTTTGTGAAATATAGCGTCGGGTCTAATTAGCAGCGAAAATTGCAATCTGAAAGTTGATCGCAGTTTTGTACGCCTGTTGATTTAAGCCTGCATGGGTGAATGAATGTTTTCAGTTATTAACATAGAGCGGAATTCCGAATCAATTATTGGAGAAAATATCATAAAAAGTCTGATGGGAAGATCAAAAGAAAATAGACAGGGTATCGTAACGCTATCGTAAGAAAATAGGCTCAGGTACTGTACCCGCGACGTTGTTCCTGTAGGCTTTGTCTTTTGTTTAATCAAGAAATATATTATAACACACTTTGTTAAGATATATAAATAAAAAGGTGAGTTGTCACTCTTCATAATAAAGGCAATTTACTATAGCTTCCTTATGTTTGAAATGTAGGTATATTTATTTTAAACTCTACAAAAATGGTACGTACTTTTTCTTCTAAAATAACCATTACCTACTTACTCATTGAATTACATATTTTAGTATTTCGTACAGACTTTAAAGAAAGAAAGAAAAATATTTATTGACACACACACACACACACACACACACACACAATACAGTCAAAACATAGCAAACGTTAATAAGAATAAGAAAGGAAAACAAGAAAAAACAATTAAATGAGAATATAAACAAAAGCAGTGTATGAGGCCAACAAGGACCCACAGTTTAATAGGGACTTCACAGGACTTCACAGTTTAATATTTCCCGAATCAATAAGCTAATTTCAATTAAACTTTCTATATAACTTTTTAAACTATCATGGTCATTTACATTAGAATAAATATTATTAACGGGATTATTACCATGTTTTTGTTGTGTTTGAGTATCCGATATGATCCGAGTGAATAGTGACTTAGGAAACAGTGGTACGAGTATCGAGCGGAAAAAACGACTAAGGAAGAGGGTAGATCGTATTGTCTGCTCATAATCACCCACCCGCAAAAAACTTCAGTACATCCGTGATCATGGCGCATGCAACTGTGCCGAAATATCGGATACTCAAACACAACAAAAAACATGGTAATAATCCCGTTAATAATATTTATTCTAAACTTTCTATGCTTAAAAAATGAGACCTAGTTAGCCAATAGAAAACAATAAAAAAATGTTTATACAACTGAATTAATGCGAATTGATTTTTCCATAGTGGATTTTAAACATACATTACCAAATGTAAAAGTTATTTAATTTCATATTAAAATAATAGTGAAAGGAGCTATAACGCACAGTGTTTTATAGACGAAACTGTCAATTTGTCGATAAATCGGTGCTCGCGCCGGACGCGGCAATATCGGTTTATGGCGGCAATCAAATTTTTACGCGCCGTTATAAAGCGCATGTCCCGTGAATAATGGATATTTAAACTCTTGACCTTATGCCGGCCGGCTGGCGGCGTACAGAGATAGAGAGGGCACATGCTGTAATCTTAGTGAAAAATAAGTGTCACAAGACAATCCTTATTTACTAAAATAATTAATACATAAAGGTTATTCTTCAACGTTTTATTATTTTTTTTGGCAACAATCAAATGTAAAGGAGTGTGTAATACGTCGGCAAAGCAGAACTGGTTAATATTTGATGCAACCAAATAATAATAAATAATAAAAAATTGCAATAAAAAAGTTCTTACTTATATCAATATTAACTGAGGTGCGATAACAACTACAGAAGTCATAGCATGGGTTGAGGCGATAGTGCTCTAAAACCATTACAATATCTATCTTACTGTGACGTCATAATACTAACTACTGCGAAAGAGGTGAGTATTTTCAGGTGCTAAAAAGTTTCCTACCTACCTTATTCCCTATTTGGGGTAATAACCCCTAACTAATAACATAACTGTTGAATAATGTACTCTATGCGAGGACAGTCAGACAGATTAAAAGCAGTCGGCGTGGCGTGTATCGTGTATCGAACTATCGCCAGCGCGCTTATACCATGCGCCGGGCGCCCACGCGTTGATCTCTCTCCTGAAAGGGTTCAACTAAGCCCTCTACAGGACCTCCGAAAGGCTTTGTCAGATAAGGCTTGCTCGAGCCAATCCCTCTTACAAAAAGCTATGTTATCAATTTAATCATAGGATACTTTTATAAGGATTTTTCGCTGGACCGATGTTTTTAATGTCAAAGGGCCGCTGCCCTGTTTCGGTTGACGGAAACCGGACTTAATGATATTGCCAATATATTTATGGGTTTATTTACGTATTACTAAGGCTATAGGGAAGGACAGCCTTATTTTAATTTATTAGTGATTTATGAATGTAGTATGTGATCTATGAATAAGCTTTATTTAATCATATTTTGAAGAACATGTTTAAAATTATTTTATGAGGCAATGTAATTTTTTTTGTTATTTGTAGTAGGATGGTAGTCAGCTTACTTTACAGCTTACTTGTATGCTTTTCATGTGAAAATATCAGCAAATATGAAAAGATGCTGCAAGGAAACGCATACCATAGGAACAAACAGTTTTACAGAGGTTTTTAATGACCCAGACCTCTGGTTTTGTGGCTGGTACTCTAACTCCTAGACCACAGAGGTGTTAAACTTTGCGGCACAATGTATTTTATGATTGTTACTTCCAAAGTTTATGGCACGATGGATATCCCCAAAGTGCCGTAATAGGTGTGCGACGCTTTATAGTAGGCTGTGTGGTTCACGGGAGCTTGTGGTGTTCTGAGATTGACAACTATGTGTCTGATCGGCTGCAGTCGGCTCTGGAGTCGGCTCTTCAACACTTTTACGAGTTGTTCGACACAAAATTTACGTAATATTTACGGATATTTAAAATGAACAAAGCAGTTACCTTAGCAAGCATTACAACACTTTCGATTAAAAATATAGCACTAAGTAATGGTTATTAACCAAAGTAAAAATGTCCAAAATGTTTGGACGATTCAAAAGCACTTATTCTTAAGTTTATTTGAATAATACATATTTTTTTTACATTGACTTTGAAAGCCACTAGCATGGATCTACCTGCAGATGGTGTAGTGCACATTCTTAAGAGCAAATGTTTGTAGCTTGTACTAGATAAAACATTTAATTAAGATTTTTTGTGTTACTTCAGTAACTTGAGAAAACCGTAATAATGGCGCATGCGAAATATCGGATACTCTTTAACATGTTGATAATTTCTCAGAATTAAAACAATGTTTCAACGTTAGCAAAGCACTTATGTTAATGAAGTTAACGTAATTAATATTTGCCACACGAAATAAAAAAAATAAAACAAATCACATAACCACACAAGTTGTTCCACTTTGGCGCTGCAGCATGTAATAACTGCACAGTTCTGTGATTACAGCGCCGAGCCCCAAACTCGATCGTAAATCCAGCGGCGGCAAACAAACGAGCGCTGCAATACAGAGCGCTGCATACAGCGCTGTTTGCTGGAATACCCGTGTCGCCGCTGCTCCTGCATCTGAGGGGGTACACTGTTGAGGATTAATTTGGTATTCAATACGGTGAAGGTGAAAGTCCGATAGGTGAGGTACGTTAGAGGGTACCTAGTGCAAGTTTTATTTGCCTTTTGCTCACGTTAAAGAATATGAAAATTTGTATGCCATTGAAGCAACGCCTACTGGTGACAAACGAAGACAGTTTTGTACTGCTGAGTGCAGGACTTCATAAGTGTAGAGTCTTAAGTGGAAAGAAACATAGCAGCCCATGAGTTCCATTTTAAATGCTTTAACGGCGGTTGGTGAACGCATTTTACTCAATTAGGTTTTTATAATAGGCGTGACGAAAGATTTTGAAATCCTCTTCCGTAATATAGGTACATTTACTATTTACAAAAAAATCTTTATTTTGGTAATAAACTTAAGTTTAACGAAGTTTAAAGCCATTTTTCTAATATTTTTTCAATAGTGCGCGAAAACAGCTCGCAGGTGTTCTGGCGTCGGCTCTGACGTCACGCTTAGGTCATGTCATTGCAATGCATTGTGTATATGCGTAGCGAAGAAAGTAAACCAAACATTAAATTAATTCGAGTGATAAAAATGAATTCCAAAGTTTATAGGTGGTGTACAGTACATCAGTGTAAAAACACATCAATAAGAACACCCAACAAAGTGTTTGTACATGTTCCAAACAAGAAAATAATAAGAGTTAAGTGGTTAAGGGGGTGCAGCGCGGAATTTGAAAATTTACGTGTTTTTAAGTCACTGGTGCTAGGCGCTGAATAGGTCTTATACATTAAAAGGACTAGTGTAAGTTAGCTTGATCCTTTCACAAGGTCATGGTTGTCTTGGAATTTGAAACAAATACCAAGAAACTGCATAAACAATACGTAAAATAATGATATCTAAAAACTTATTTCTTCAGAAACTTTGTAAATATAACACAAATGAAACAATGATCCGACATCAAAATGTTTGTATTGATATTCCGCAGGTCACTGTTGTCTTATTTTTTAATAAAAAACATGAATATAAAAATATTAAGACTTCTTATTTTTTACCCAAACGCCTATGATTTTACGAAAGTAAACATTGCTCTAATTAAATCACCAGCATACTCTGTACAGATATTAGTGTGCGTGCGTATTCGTAGTCGTGCGCCGTTGTCACACCACTGCCACGCGCCGCTCGTTCGCTATCATAAAGAAACTTGAAACTCGCAGTTTTGCGTCCGCGCTGCACCCCCTTAAAGCTCGTTCGGCGAAATTTTAGGTGTTTACTATGAAGAAAAATACTGCTAGTACTAGTAGGTGCTTTAAAGTTGTAGAAATTTTACTCGTTTTATCGGGTATTAACATGGTATTAACTCAACAAAGTAACAATTGATGTTAAATAAATGTTCATAAAATCCTTCTTCTCATAGTCCGCATTATTGAGATGGGCTACGGGACCCTACACTGCGCGTGGCCCAACACGCACTTGGCCGGGTTTTTTTTATAAGTATGACTTTGCTCCACTTGATGTTAAATGGCGAGTAATCTAGTCCAGAAGCAGGATTGTGCCGCATTAGCCGTCCTCACCTTGCCGAATGAATGTGGGTAAAGTCAGCCATGATTGCGAAAGCTATATAACTACTATAATAAATAACGACAATTTATGTTTTTTACTATCTAAATGACCTAGCTACAACAAAATGGCCTCCGTAACACCATAAAAGCCCTCCGTCTTCCGATTCTGTAAATAGCCACCTCCTTTTTTACGACTAAACCAAATAAATGAACCGCATAATTCGACGATGACGCATAAAAATTCAAGAAGCCTCCTGATATGAAGGCGGCCCGTAATTTCCACTTGTGACTTTTGACTGACATTTGCATTTCCAAATTTAATTTAGGCACCTGTGTCCTGTTGCATAAAACATGGCCGCTCCTCGAGCATTCATTTGAGACCGCGCTTCAGCTTTTGTATTTTAATGAGGTGCGATAATATTTTTCCGAGGCCCGATTGTCGTGTGCGTAAACATTTGTGTGTGAGCAACCTTTTTTTTTAATTAAAGAACTTTTTTGATGACGCTGAGAGTGGCGCTTTGTTGGAACTCTATTGTTTAGCTTTTGAGTTTCGCCATCAAGACTATATACATGACCATGACAGTACAGTGAGTAATTCTTTTTCTTTAGCTTTAAAAGACACAAAAACTTAAACAGTGTCCATTGTTTAACCACTTTAAAAAGCGTTTCATGTTTCAATTTTGTCTTTTTTTATTGTTGTTGTATGGTATCTTGTGATGTGTCTATATTTTGTGTACAACAAATAACTCTAACATACCAACATCTCAGTTCCCATGTGACCCTGCAAAGTCGAAACGTATTTTAACTATAGAACAATAAATATAATATGTAAAATGAATGCAAGTAAATCCATATAAAAGCTTTTATTTAAATGTGTAGCGATCACGTAAGCGTTGGAACACAAAATGTGTTTGAAACAGTTTTCGATTTCGGTCACCCGCTGTTTGATCACGCGTCCTAACGGTTGCCGGCGCGGCGTGCGGCAGGTTGATAAGTAAACAATACGCCGATCGCGTCACAATAGCCAGCACGTTTGTTTGTGCGTCTGTGGGCGCGCTGCAGCCCGCGTATCACTGTATGACAGCGGTCATGGGCTGGTACCGACAGCCATCAATGTAGAAAAACTTATCTTTATTAAATACGTGAAGAAAAACTTACCCCTTTTTAATAACATTGCGCACGAGGAGTATGAGATTCAAAGACAAAAGAAGTGAGATCTAAATGGGTGCCAAGTTCAATGGCCAGTCCTGAAATTTATTATTTATAACAACATAAAATATTTTATAGCAACTTAAAATGAAATTTCTTCTTATAACTTAGGATAATATATTGAAGCCTAACGTTTGACTTGGCTATTTCTCATATACGAATTATTATTAAGACCCTACCTACTAAAACAGTCATCGAAGAGCCCTATGTTTGATGGCTAGTTTCTACCAGCCAGCCTTTCCGGAAAAATAAAATAAGAACTTACATCTTTAGAACTTGCGAAGGTTATAATATAATTCGTATATGAAAACTAGCCAAGTCAGATCTTAGGCTTCAATATATTATCCTAAGTTATAAGAAGAAACTATATTTTGAAATGTTAAAAAATATTTTATGTTGTTATAAATAAATTTCAGGACTGACCATTGAACTTGGCACCCACTTAGATCTCATTTATTTTGTCGTTAAAGTCAACAACCAAGGCATACCTATATCTTAATATTGAACTTGGCTCTCATTTCACATTTATATTTTTGATGGGATATCATTACTTTTTGTACAGAACTTATTAGTAGGTAGATACTTATTCATAATAAAATTAATACCAAATGGTTTTTGTTAATCTACTGTAATTTCCTACGTTTACGGGGTATAATTGTCTTTTTTGTGTTATTTTCTATATTTTCTTGTACCTTTGAATTATTTGAGTGAATTGCCCATTCAGTATCCGGAACTTTTTTACGCGTCTTATGTTTTTTTTTAAAGTTTATGTTTTTTTAAAAAGAACTAAGAGTGGTATTCCATTCGTTATATATTCACGTAAAGACCTTAAAATCCACATAAAGACTGGCTGTCATCAATTTTGATTGCTGATTCTTACAGTACAGGCATCTATAAGTAAGTGTTCCTAATAAAATCAATTCATTGGATATACTTAACAAATTGATAAAAAAATTCTAGTTTCTGATTTATTCCTTTGTATTCGCCCAACTACCTATCTGGATGTCAAATTTGAACTTTCTAGGTCATCTGGAACTGGGTTAGAATTTGATTTATCTATAGATTAGTCAGTCAGTCAGTCAGTGATAAAAATTACGATTTTGGACGTTAATATTTAAATAACCGTTTGAGCTGTGTTTAAGAAATTTGGAACACATATGTATCTCGCAAGTCTCAATATATGAGCCAAATTTGACATGTTTATGTTAAATATTTTTTGAGTTATGAGGGGGTCAAAAGTGGCTCCAAATGGTTCGTTATTATATAACCGGTTATTTATTTGATTTTTAATAGAATTTATATTAATCCTCTGTGCCAATTGATTTTTCAGTCTTATGCTCAATACAAAATAACGCAAGACGTTACTGTTTGTCGGCAGAAAAAGGATATGGTATCCAATTAGACAGCTTCAGTCTGAGAGCCAACAAGCGGGAGCGGCTTTCTAGTTTCTTTGTACCGGTGGGTAAACGGGGGTCCGTTTTACTTTCTACTTAATTTAAGGAACTTAACAAAATAAATAAAAAATCTTGTAACTTAACACAGTTCGGCGTCTGGTTTCTTTCTTTGCTTTAGGGAAAGCCTATTCACTAAAAACTCAGTACCGACCGTTCTAATAGATAGCTCGGGACCACGAACTACAAGCACGGAGTACTTATTCTAAAAAGTCGATAAATTTTTGAACTAACCGGTTGAATAAAAAATATGTAATCTTATTACAATTTTTAAGATAACAGCCCTTAAGGGGAAAAAAACCAAAAAATTTGACTATGTATAAAGCTAGTCTATCACAAGAGATAAATATAATTACTGTATATTATTGTTAAAAAGTGACCAGTATTTTATTTTATAAAATCATTTTAAGACAATTACGAATTGGTCGATGGTAACGCACCTTGCGGCGTGCGGTCGCCGACCGACAAATCAAATCACTTTATTTACACACGTTTCAACAGTTTCACGCTTTGAATAATTATTACGTTTGTTTTTGGATTTAGCAAAGCTCACAGTCAAATCAATCTATTTAGATAGTAGAAATAAAAATAAGTTTTAAAACCAAAGCTTGAACTGAAAAATAGTCTACCATAATTCAATAGTTAGTTACAAAAACACAAATGTTGAAAAAATTTCCACGAGCAGGATTTGAACCTGCACCCTTCTGACATACCGGGTCAGGTGCTCTCCCAATTGAGCTATTGTGGTTCTAACTAGCCCGCCGAAATTATTCAACACTTTTACTTTATTACTTTGAAAGCCAAAACGACGACTAACGTTAACGACGGTAGTTGTCGACATTGAATGGGCGCCTTTGGCTTTCAAAGTAAAAACTTTGAAGTAAAAAAGTAAAAGTATTGAATAATTTCGGCGGGCTGGTTAGAACCACGATAGCTCAATTGGGAAAGCACCTGACCCGGTATGTCAGAAGGGTGCAGGTTCATATCCTGCTCGTGCAAATTTTTTCAACATTTGTGTTTCTGTAATTTGTTTCGCATCAAAATTTGCGTTAAAAATTATATAAACAAAACAAAAACATTTTACCAATAGTAAGTGTTCGTAAAGGGATTGTCGGACTAAAGAAGCGACTTTTTTTTAGAATAGAATAGAATAGAAATAGAATAGAAAACATTTATTTGCCTTAAAACACGGTGTTTAAGTTGTTACAATATTTAAATGGTACGTAGCGTGTTTTGCCATTAAGATAGCATGCAAATACATTATAATTATTTAAATAAATTCTTGTAACATTATAAAAAAATACAAATTACATTCTATTTAAAATACATAAATTATTATATTGCTTTACATGTCAAGAAACTCTTTCATACTATAGAAATTATATTCATTCAGCCATTTATATAATTTTGTCTTGAATAATTTTAAATTTAGTATTTTAATGTCATTCGGTAATTTATTAAATATTCTTACACACATACACAGACAACTCCTGTTGTATTTTTCTGTTTTAGGTACTTCATCTAATACAAGTCTACCGACATTCCGAATAGTTCGTGGATATAACTCAATTGCTTTAACAAAATATCGAGGATTTTGTTTCACAAAGACACAAGCTTCATATATGTATAAACATGGTAGTGGCAACAAACCAAGTTCTTTGAATAATGGTCTGCATGAGTCACGTGGCATATTGCCTGTTATTGCTCTTATGCACTTCTTTTGTGCAATAAACGCTCTCTGTATCCCAGAACCGTTACCCCACACTATGAGACCATAACGAAGTACAGATACTACGTATGCATGATAAGTCGACAACACCGTGTTCATATCGGTAATATTTCGGAGACGCTTTAGTGCATAGACAAATTTATTTATTCTTTGGCAAACGTTTTCAATGTGTATGCCCCAGTTTAAAGCTTTGTCGATTGTTAAGCCAAGAAATTTTGTTTCATTTATTTCGTAAATACTAGAATCTTGATATTTAATATTAAATGTCATTGATGTGTTACTATTAAAATTAATGAAATTAGTCTTAGTCAAGTTCATTTGTAAATTATTATTATCTAACCATTTACCTACTGCTTTTATTGTATTATTGATGTCTGTTTCATGTTCCTTCATATTAATATCAGTTATTTTACTATTTGAGCTAATTGTAACAGAGATGTCATCTGCAAATAAGACACAGTTGTGGTCCGTTACTTCTGGGATATTATTTATGTACATTAAAAATAGAAATGGCCCTAACACACTTTTTAAACATTTCTACAGTTACTTCCACAGTTAGAAAGTATGAGATAACAAGACAATATTGACATCTTTCTTACATTTTGTTGCACGCTGTCTGTGCACTAAACAAGCAAAGCAAACCAAATTACTTTTTAATATATTTTTTTCTTTTTTCCCCCGTGTGGTGCCGGTGGTAAAGAATTGCACCACTCCATCTCTTCCCGTGGGTGTCGTAGAAGACGACTATGGGACCATTCCAGAGGACGGGCAGCAGCGTCTCTCTGTGATTATTCTCACCTTATTGCGATCGCCAACCCGCCTGCCAAGCGTGGCGATTATGGCAAATTCCCCTCAAAATGATTTATCCTTAAGGGAGGACTTTGTCCAGTAGTGGACGTCTTTTTGGCTGAGATGATGATGATGATAATGATTTTTTTTTGTTTTTTTACATACATTTTACATTTAATTTCAAAGTCTTATACGAATTGTCAAACATTCCTTTTAGTAACATCAGCACAAAGTTAGAACATCGAAGGAGAGGAAGTACCTGGCCGCGTGAGTGATCTAATCATGAACAGTGCATCTGTAGCCAACTCAAGTTTACGCCGGTTTACTGTTCGGCTGAGACGCGGGCCGGGGCTCGGCTCCACGAGCGATGGCGATGGCGGTTCAGAATCAGTGCTGTTAAAGACCTGCGAATTCATCGGACGAGAAGAATATAAAAAGAATAAAGAAAGATTTAAATTGTCATCACAGTCACACTTGTTAGAAACAGTAAACAAATCGGTTGCAGTTTTTTTACAGTGTTGCTAGAAGGTATAACCAATGTAGTTTGATATAGTTTTAAAGTTGAGTTAAGTTAGCAAGAAGTAAAGACAGGTCTTAGCTCTCAGATGAGTCACACGAACCCATTCCAGTACTTTTTGTGCCACCCTCCTGGTTTGAGTTATTTAGGCTTACGATCCCACAAACCTGGAATGGCGAATGAATGAAATGATTTTTTTTCTTAAAAGAGCTGAACAATTTACATTCAGAAGTTATTCATAAATTTGACAGCAAACACAATATAAATAAGTGTAAATATGAGAAGAAAATCATGGCTCAAAAACATGCGTCAATTGTTGACAAGAATAGCAGCTATTTTCTGACCATTGTTGCGAGCTGCATTCATTAGAGCACATGGAAAAGAAGTGAAAGAAGCCAATATACCCAAATCAAAACTCGTCAGGTCAGCGTCGCTGTTGTTCGAACCACGTTCGCAAATAGTTAAATAGTGGGAGATGCAAGCTGTCTGTCCGTCTGTCCGGACTTGGTCCTCGCGAGCTGGACTAATTGCAGCACGTCTATTTGTCTATTGTTGGGCTTGTCGGACGCTTAAATAGAAGGCGTGTACCGGCTTGTTAGTGGAGATAACTTGCCGCCGTCGCTACGGATATTGTACACAGGTATTTAGATAGGAACAACCATGTAATTGGATTTCTTGGGATGTTATTGTTGTTTGTTGTTATTGTTTATTGTTTTTAGTTGTCAGCGATCTGTCATATCACATATCGTAAGTCTAGAATTTTAGTTGTCTTACTCTACATAAAAGATACGTATATATGTATATATATATATATATATATATATACATACGTAAGTACAAAGCTAAGTAGGTAGTCAGGTGCTCAATGGCGCTGTGGTTAACGCGCCCGGTCTGCGAATGCTGAGGTTAAGCAACTTTCACAAAGGCCGGATGTGTGACCAAAAATGTATCACCTCGAGCTCCTCCGTGCTTCGGAAGGCACGTAAAACCGATAGTCCAGGTCGGTCCCGGTCGGTAGGTTCTGGTCTAACAGTTCGCACTGGGCCCGCGTGGTGGTTTATAGTACCCTTAGTACCCTTAGTACCCTTCTCCCATAATTATCCATAGGGAAGGCTCGTGCCCCAACAGTGGGGTCATTAAAATAAGCTGATGATGATGATGAAATAGGTACCATTTTCTATCATCATTTATTATTTTAGAATTAAATAATTGATGTTTGGTTAATGAGATAGTGAAAATAAAACAAAAGTATTTTTTTAAAGTAAAGTAGACTTTTACAGATAATTAAAGCAAGCCATTGTTTCAAAAGCCTTTTCTCACATCAGTACGTCATAATTTTGCGTTTAAAGTTGGACCATACTTAACGCATACAAGCTGTGAGCTGTGGATTTAAAACCTCGTAAATCCTATAAAACTTTTCCACTGCTTATCCGGAAGGAACTCTGAAAATAAATTTATAGCAAGTCGGAAGTGCAGTTTATTTTTAATTAAATCTTCATAAAGCGTCGTCTGAGCCGAGAATTAATCTAGTCGCCCGTTCTGAAGGATTCCAACCGCTTCAGGACGGGTCATTCTATTTTTAAGAAAAGCAAAAGTTTATCGAAGCAAAGATCTCGCTATTATTAGAAGGATAAAAATAATGAATAGCCATTAACTGAATAAATATTGTGAATTGTCAGTTTATTTGATTTGGAATTTGTTTCTTTATTTGTATTTACTTGAATTAGACATTTGCTTCTTGTTTGTCCACACCCATATCGTAAATCCTCTGCAAAGCGTCGCGTCATAAATAACCTTCATTACGTTAACCAGTATCGTAGTGGAGAGGCGTTGTGAAGATGGTCTATCCTCGGTTTTGGCGCTCTTTATTAAGGCGCTGAAAACCACCAAAGAGCGCACACTGTCTATCTGCATATAAAACCATAAACCATAATAGTAAAAAAGGATACAAATAGTGCGTGATCTACTAGATTCAAGTAAGAACAATGTTATTTATTTAAAACCTCGATGATTTTTTAAACAAATAAAAAATTGCTATATTCTAATAAATGGTACGAATTCTTCTTAAATTCATCGACTAAAGTACGTTAATGAAGTTAAGTAAATTAAAAAGACAATTAAATAAATATCCTGTTAAGAGGTGCGTTAGGATTTTTTTCTATTGAGGAATCATAATTCTGTATTTTGGAAGCAATAGCATTTTTAATAAAGCCTTTAATACATTTAACTAGCTGTGCTCCGCGGTTTAACCCGCGTTAATTGTCATAGTGTGATGTAATATAGCCTATAACCTTTCTCAATAAATGGACTATTTAACACAAAAATCTTTTTTTAATTCGAACCAGTAGTTCCTGAGATTAGCGCGTTCAACCAAACAAACAAACAAACTCTTCAGCTTTATAATATTAGTATAGATATTGTTAATATATTAAAGGATACATTAAAAATGGTATTCCTTGATATTGTCTATTAGGAGGAGCTCGATGGCGCAGTGGTTTACGCGCCCGGTCTGCGAGTGCTGAGGTTAAGCAACTTTCGCAAAGGCCGGTCATCGGCTGGGTGACCAAAAATGTATCATCTCGAGCTCTTACGTGCTTCAGAAGGCATGTAAAGCCGTTGGTCCCGGCTGCATTAGCAGTCGTTAACAACCACCAATCCGCACTGGGCCCGCGTGGTGGTTTATGGCCCGTTCTCCCTGTCCATGAGTAGGGAAGGCTCGTGCCCCAGCAGTGGGGACATAAAATGAGCTGATGATGATGATGATGATGATAGTCTATTATAACATGTTAAAATTTTGTATACTGATCTCCAAACTTTAATACGAAGATGGCACAAAATAATGATGTAGTAGTTGTATACTTTTTGTATAAGCCATGCAGAAGTGATAGCTTTTTACAGTTGTCAGTGCCTTAAAAGTTGCCACATAGACATTATTAATAAAACAAATATTAATTGAAATGAAACAACTTTTACGGATCTAGGGTAGTGTTCGACACTTTAAACGCAGTGTTGGACACAGTTATCGTCGCCAGAAACTAACTTAGATTTCTTGAAATTAAGCAGTTGGTCTGTATCCAATTGTTGCTAGAGTAATAAATCAGTAGCTGCCCCTATTTTAAATTATTAAAGAAAAAAAAAATCAATCACAGTTTCCTGTCAAGCAATGGTGCCGCTACAATACTCGCGTTTTTTGTTTCTTTAGTTGATGGCTTCGTGCGATTAGCACATTTAGCCAGTGTCAAAGTAATGTTTCTTACAAGTAATACATAAAGAAACAATATTTCTTTCTTGTATGATGATGATGAATGATAATAGAAATGAAAAGTGAGAAATGATATACCCCCCAACCCCTCGAGTATCTCAGTAAAGATGTAGGGGCTTTACTAAGTCCTCGGGCGGACTTTTTGAGAGAATTTAAAAAGTGACGTTGCACTGTTTTGTTTCATTTGCCAACACTCATGCACACTTACGAACACTTAACGGTTAATAATCCACCATTATTTCACATTAATATTCGACATAACACAATTTTTTTTTACACATTAATTTTAATTAATGTTTAGTCTGACGTTTGAAAGTACCAGTTTTGTACCAAAGTTTGAAAGTACCACGGCTTCGTCACAGAAAACGCAATAAACCAACCACAGTCGAGTGCCAACCTGCTGTACTTCCATATATGAGACTGACAAGATTGGACATATCTTAAGGGGGTGCAGCGCAGACGCAAAACTGCGAGTTTCAAGTTTCTTTATGATAGCGAGCGAGCGGCGCGTGGCAGTGGTGTGACAACGGCGCACGACTACGAATACGCACGCACACTAATATCTGTACAGAGTAGGCTGGTGATTCAATTAGAGCAATGTTTACGTATGTAAAATCATAGGCGTTTGGGTAAAAAATAAGAAAAGTCCTAATATTTTCATTTTCATGTTTTTTAATGGAAAAATAAGACAACAGTGACCTGCGGAATATCAATACAAACATTTTGATGTCGGATCATTGTTTCATTTGGGCTAAATTTACAAAGTTTCTGAAGAAATAAGTTTTTAGATATCATTATTTTACGTAATGTTTATGCAGTTTCTGGGTATTTGTTTCAAATTCCAAGACAACCATGACCTTGTGAAAGGATCAAGCTAACCTACACTAGTCCTTTTGATGTATAAGACCTATTCAGCGCCTAGCACTAGTGACTTAAAAACACGTAAATTTTCAAATTCCGCGCTGCACCCTCTTAAAGCGAGCTTCAATCAACACTTACTTTAAGCCACCGAAGAAGATCAACCAATTAATTTTTATGTTAAACTGAATTGGTTGTTTGCACAGTGGCACGCGCCTTTTCTCATCAAAGGTATCTGCAGAATACCAGTGCCATGACAACACGCGTTGTCACGGCTCAAACTGAGCAGAGGCCTATTTGGTGTACCTACCAAAGTTGCTGTTTATTTTTTAGTTTTATTTTTAGTTTAATTTCATTGTTTATATATTTTTTTTGTATGTACTTGTACCCAATAAACGTTTTTCTATTCTATTCTATTCTATAATGTTTTATTGTTTTTATACTAAAATATTGTAAAAATCTAGTTTTAAGAAAGAAAATAAATAAAGGAGAATAATAAAAAAGATAAAATTTTGGCTATACTCGTAGTTACATTGATCTTATTCAACTACAGGATGAAGCATAGAGTTTTAATAACTATACCATGTCTATTCCATTTAATTGTTAAGTTAGGGCAAGCCTATCTATAGTTTCTGATATTAGTGCACTTTAACTTAAACTTAGTTCAATAAAAAGTAAAGTATATCAATATACATTGAAAAAGTTTTATTTAAGTCTAATCTTTATTGCTTCAAGAGTATATTTGTAAAGGTTTAAGTATCAGATTATGAAAACTAATTTGCATAATTTATATTGTTACCTATAGCCGCGTCCTTTCAAATAAAAACTAGATAGACTTTCAAGAATATTTAGGATTTCTGTTAGATGTTTTGGTGATAAGTTAGTTTGGGGGTTAAAGTTACTCGCGTCCGTAGGTTTACCCTTGAGACCCTACACGTGACCCCTGGGTGGTGTTAAATGAGTGACACTGTCTGAGTGGTAGAGTCACGCTGCGTTACAGCACTAAATGGGCCGGCTCGCCCAAATTCCCAAGATATACAGAGAACTGTCTTTAAATCACTTTAAAAATAGAATAAAATGCTTATTGATTGACAAATGCTACTACAATAATATTGACTTTTTGAATGATAAACATATAATTTAATCTATTTTTTACGACATTTTATTTTGACATTTGTGATTTATAATAATGTAATGTTTATGCAACTGTTATTTACTTTATTATTATTTGTAATTGTTTATTTGACTTGTACTTTTTAAAGTGACATTAATTTTTTTGACTAATTGACAACAGAAGCATTTTTTTATAAATAAAATTTGTACGCCAAAACTGGCAAAACATGTTGATACAATTTCATTTTATACCAACTTTTATTATGTAACCACACATGTTATTGACAAATAAATATTCTTATTCTAATTCGCCCGGGCGTAGTAATACCACCCTCTCAGAATATCGGCGTGAAACAATAGCACTTGTTGCTGTTGTATTTCGTCTGGTGAGTGCAAGTACCGGAGGCCCATCTCTTACCCCTCCCCTCTCCCAATTCCTACTCCCTCCTTAAGATCCAACTCCTTCCTCAAGGCCGGCAATGCATTTGCAATTACTGTGGTTTTGCGGGTGTCCATGGGCGGCGGCGATTATTTTCCATCAGGTGACCCGCTTGCTCGTTTGCCTCCTTTAATATACCGGTTGACTTTTTATCACCGTCCAAACGTTCTGAGATGACTCCCGTCATACAAACGAACAACTCTTACTATTGGATCAACTCTCTAGCTCGAAAATAAATTTTAGCTGTTCCATACATTTGGTCGAATGAATATTGATGTTTTGTATGAAACAGCTGAATTTTATTTTCGAGTAAGTCAACCTGTATAAAAAAAAAGTTTAATTGTTTTAAGTAAGTACGAGTTGCAAAATGGGTATTTCTAAGAACTCTTTTGTATCATATTTTGGCTTACTAAAGTGATTTTTAAACGACTAGAACTCGTAGAAAGCCAACGATCTGTCTGCATGTCTGAGGAATATTTTATTGGACATAAGTTGTACCGATTGCCAAGAGTTCCCAAACAACGGCCCGCTTTTGTGCATCTGACATGCAGCCTTACGGGGACTTACGAGCCCCTCGCTCGGCTGCCTGCAGTCTCCGTTATTTATTGCAGTGCGCCTTCCCTTTGACGCTCTGCTAGTCATTGCTTAGTAGTTCTTGGGGCAATATATCGCTATTGAATTGAACGATATGGTTTACTACATTTCGATTCATGTACGAACCGCAGGTTTAACCAATCGTGAAAAGTACATTATTATTGTCGATGGCCCGATCTACTTTTGTGCAATTATTCATTTGTGGATAACTCAACATATAAATATAAGATGATGATAATTATGAATTGTTTGATTACCATAAGGCGGACTTGTTTACCAGCTCGTTTCAATTTTTTTAACATTACACTAGGTATTTACTTTGTTTTCTTATATGAAAATATGAATACACCGTGACAAGTTAGACGACGGACGCGTTTAAGGAGGTAAACTAGTAACTTATACATCCCTTTTAGTTAAAAAAGTTATAGTAAATTTTAAAACGCGCGAGTTATTACGTGTTTTTAAAAAAGGGAACTATCGGCATTTCGCATGTACTACACGCACGAGTAAGGTCAACCGTACGCGCGGACAACGCCTCGCTAGTCACTACGCTCGCCCGCGTAGTAAATTGTAAAAAAGCAGAAAAACTATTTCAGTTAGGAAAAAAGTAAAAAATTAAGGTGTTTTTTCATTTTTAATGGAACAGGTATCGGTTTCTTATACACCTCCTTTAAGGCGTCCGTCGTCTAGCCAGTCACGGTGCATATGAAAGTTATTAATAACACGGTTATAACAATGTTTTTATTTTTGAGTATCCGATATTTCGGTACAGTTGCATACGCCATGATCACGAGTGTACAACACAGTTACTGCAAGTGGATTTTTATGAGCAGTTAAAAAGACTCACCATAGATTTAAAAAAAGATAAAAAAATTTAAAGAATTATAATATGTATTCAATATAAGGCAAGGATAAAGAAGTATTCTAAAAAGGCCGCGGCAGATGATCGTTTGCTAATATGCATAACGTAATTCGATCCGATGAGTATTTGCTCAGCGCCCGTCGATAATTGAAACTCAAATAACTGGAGCCGCGGTCGTCTTCGTAGGCACGTTCCAATTGGAAAGTAATCCCACTCCAAACATTTGTACGTCTCAATCGTGGCTCTGCACCACGAGGACGCTGCGACATTATCGGATAACGGGACGTCGCTGTGAGAACGTTCCATTTCTGGCTAACAATCGAATTGATACTGCTAGCTTTTTAAAAGCCTGCAGTGGATAGAGAAGGGTCGGATGCTTTGTTGAGTTTCCGATTGTTACAATTTGTTAGCCGTCTGAAAGCTGTAATGAAAGGAAACAGAGGTCATACCGCTGTATAAATAATTATATGGCGATGGTTATACTTGCTGGTGTCTTAAAGAGGATTTGAAGTTGCACTGTTTTAATGTGTCATGCTTTCTAAAGATAACTACGAATTAAACAGAACTGTCAAAAGGAGAACCGGCACTTTCCATAGAAAAAATGCTAAACTTGTATACAATAGAATTTTGTCATACAGTAAAGCTAATATTATTTGCTACCTAAACCAAGTTTTGACTTATTTTTATCGAATCGCGGAAAAGAGTTATTTAATTATTAATATTTTTTAATATGGAAACATTGAGTCTTCAAAAGGCAGACATGTTACTTTAAGATGTCTAACGTGGCTGCATAAACCATAATTCTTTTGCTTTTAAAAAAGTGAAATGTCAACAATGCCGTTACGTCATTGTCTTTTGTTGACAGATATTGCCAGTGTTAATGAATTAAAGATTAAAAAATTAAAAAAGTATACAACTTAAGCATAAAACGCCGGGTCTCCTTTGTGCACATGGACTTGATAATACGTCATTTAATTTGCTATATTTAAATTATCCATGACAGATTAATGTTTAAAACAAATGAACTGGTGGCAATCTAAACAAGTTCCGTTGACTAAAAACTTATTTTACTGTTCTTTTTTAAATTAAGGAGGCTAATTACCGCCGCCCTTGGACATCAGCAACTTAAGGTATGTTTTTTTGCGTTGCCAACCTGGAATAAACCTCTTTACGCGCCAACTGAAAAGGTCAGAATGGCTGGATGTTGTATAACAGTAATTTGGCATAAATATGTTATGTAGTAATACTATAAAACTAAAACAATCGCCTCTTAAAGCCACCTACGCCAAACACTTAAATCTAGATTTGTCGCTAATCCTGCTTAAACGTTTGCAGTCTCTCAGTTGTTTAAAGTTGGGACAGAAGGACATATTAAGCAGTATTAAGGTATATCTTTAGGTGTCTCTAATCTAGCGGTTACTAGCACCAGTCTCCGACACAGTGAACCCGGGTCCGATTTTCAGCAACTGGGTACATATCACAGTACTTAAGTAGGTTTATGGTAGGCAACTTTTAAGGCCTCCTGGCTAGCTACCACCATTTTATCTAAGTCCAAGTAAAAATGCTACTTACCTACGCAGACGTTATGCGACAGATTTAAATAAAATGGTGGTAGCTAGCCAGGCGGCCTTAAAAGTTTATTAAAGGAACACAAAAATGCTACGCATCCCTTAGGATAACATAGCCAGTGCCGCTGTAGTTGAGGGTTCCAGGTGATGAAGGAGATGCTTTCACCTTCGATCTTATCATCATTTACTTATTTACCCCCTTATTCATAAAAAACTATTTAAGCATTATTTAGTTAAATATTGTTTTGTCAACGTCACACAAACGGCATTTTGAATTTGAAAAAAAGAGATAAAAAAATGGTTAACTCAATTATGCTTAAATAGTTTTTAATGAATATGGGGGTTTGTGAGTTAGCTGAAGACCAAGCGCCCCTCCGTTGTGAAATAATAAAAAAAACTGAAATAGTTGCCAGTTTTACAAAGTGTATAAACATTTAACTGCTATACTGTTGTCAATGAATATAAAGCAGAACAATTTGTTCGGAAACAATGAGTGCGGGGCGCGCCGTCACCTCACATTGTCTAGTTGGCGAATTGATCATTTCCCGCCAATCTGCGAGACAACGACAAAATGGCGCAGTTTGTTAACAACGTGGCTGCCTACAGCGGCCGCGCTTCAGCCCGCAATGAATAAACGAGCGGGACAACGCGATGGCCGATATTTCCAAATATTTGCACGTTGGTAATACAGCAAGACGTTTGTAGCTTGTAGCAATAAAAGCGTAGTTGATGGACACGCCAGTAAGTAACAATGTGAATTAAGTATTCACCCTTGAAAGTTTGATTTGAAAACTTTTTTAAACGGTTTTATTTAGCTTGTCCTGTTTATTTATTTGTTTGGGTCAAATCTAGTAATTGAAATTCAATAGGTACCGGTCATCACACCACTCTCCTCATCAACCTAGGGCATTAATCAGACAAAAAAATAAAATCGTTGGGCGCACGTAACTTGCGTAAATATGTAAATAGCATTTTTATTATGATATAGCGGTTGACTTGATATAAATTTCATACGCCCAAAAATTATTATTTGCCAAACTGCATAGCAGTTTGTCGGCAGTAGTTCTCATCTAGGTTTTTAAACTATTTTACATTTAAACTTTTACTTAACTTCTAATTAGCAACGAATTATATCTATCTATGTTATGTTACGATATTTTACTTAACTTGACATAATAGAAAACAAAGAAAAATACTGTACTTACCTATAATACTACAATTTAAAGGTTGATGAGGAGAGTAGTGTGATGACTGGTACCTAGGACCTACCGACTTATTTTTTAGCTTTTAGTACATTGTCTACAGAATTTTTTAAAAATCTTTATTTTCAATAAAACCGTTTAACTTGAAAATTTTTTACTCATTTTTTTGTTTGTTTTTTGTAAACGTCTATTGAGGATGAAAATGATGATGAAACTAAAATTTTGATACTTAACAGTCTTGTTTTTGATATTAAGTATTTATTTCCTTACTTTCAAACTTCTACAACACACCTAAGTACCTACCTACCTATTTGTAAGCTATAGAAAAAGTCTTGGCCTTCATCTCACCTGATGTTAAGTGATGATAAGGCCGAAGGTGGAAGCGTACTTCACCCGGAATCCTCAACTACTGAGGCACTGGCTATCTTATCTGTAGCTGCCGGAACACAACAATGCTACAAACATTGATGTTACGGCGACATATTTACATAAGATGGTGGTAGCTAGCCAAGTGGACAAACAAGCCCTGCCACCAACCAAACCGAGTACACAAACATGTACCTCCTGCTGGGAATCGAACCCGGCCCCTCTGGGTCTTAACTACTAGACCACAGTGGCGGTTATCCATTATTCATGTTTCATACTTATGCATTAATTTGAAAGTTATTAGTGAATACCTACATTGTATCAATTTAATTTAATGGTGGGTTTAGATTAATTTTCACTCTATCCTGGCAGGGCTAAGGTTAAACATTTAGCAAGGCCGTACAACTAGGTATGCTGAAATGTCCACAATCGTGTTTTCTTGGTATGATTTTGTCATTCGCCCCATAGTATAATGTCAAAATTAGGCCACTGAGACTCGATTGTGGACGATTTAAAATAGCAGAGTCCAGTGCGATGGTCCGTACGTCAAATCTCCGGAGCGAAGACATGTGCCCCACGTGTAAAACATTAAAACATTGTTGACATCGACATGAGCTGCTCGGCACGGCACACACGCCGTGGAGGCCTCCATATACAAGCCGTCTGCCCTCCATTTTACTGAACACTCGTTTTAGAGAACTAAAACCCTGTGTGGACGGCCAGCCGGCGGACAGCCCGTAAGTCCGCACGGCCCGCACATATTGCTCGGACACCAGCTTTAATAAGCAATAAATTTTCATAACCCCAAAAGGGATATAATAAAAGCACCGCCCACCGTCCCAGCGCGAATGAGCGCGGGACATAATCTACTGGCGGCACGTGTTACTGTGATGAGAGCGGCATCACGTCTAATAGAGCGATGGACGTCAATTTGAGACCCACTTCACGCGGCTGTTGAGAGACATCCCGCGTAAACGGGGCGGCGCGGCGCGGGGCAGGCGAGGTAGCGGGCTTATACCAGCTTCGGAACGTCACTACAATGCTCTCTTATGACTTCAGTGAGCTGTTGGTACGTATGTGCTTTTTTACAAGCGATATTGTATGTTCCGTAACACCTTTCTGTAATAATACAGTGTAGGTACTCATTGTTTGTAAAACAAAACTTTGTACTGTAATGTTATCGGCATGATTATCGGCCAATAGCGAAACGTTAATTTTTAATAGATTTCAATTTTAGTTTAGTTGATTTTAAATATGAACTAAACATAATACTAAAATAGACGTTCTTTTGCATCCCCTATAAACTTTCCACTGTTGGGTTAAGGCTAGCTTAAGCTGATTAATATTATGGACAAGAGAGATTATCCATCATAGGGAGACTAAGGAGACACAATCACTATTTAATTGCTTTCAAACGCCAGTCAAATAGAAGTTTAAACAAATACACCTCATTTACAACTGCGGTCCGTTTCCTAAATATAAAAAAACACTGTCGTAATCAAATCGCTATTAACAATATGCGCAATTCTTATAAAGGCATCATCAATCTTATTAAGGCATCCGCTAATCCGCTTCAGCTTATCCTCGGCGCCCGCAGTAACGCGTAAGTAAAAACAATATAAAGGCTAATGGGCTTGATCAAAACCGACGCAAGCGGAGCGGCGCAGGCGCGGGCGCGGTCGGCGCGACGCGGCGGGCGGCTCGGGCGCTGCCTCTCCTCGTTTCTCAGGCCTACGTCTGTTGTGCTGATCGTCAAAGCACTTTCGCACTATTAACAATTCAATCACGATTATATTCTTGACATTGTTGTGAGTGTTCTTCGTCTTTTAAGAGATTATGAGAAAACTCTGCTTCTTCCTGCCCTGTGTTCCTTGACACAAAACGTATCTCCCACATTTCTCTATCAAGCGTCAAGCGTCATAAGACGTCACCAGAACAGTCACTCCCTTTCCATCTATTTACACGGTGAATTAATCAATTTGTTAATATAAATATTCACCACGATAAGAAACTTATTCTTAATGTTTGCAGTAATAATTACTTAAATTTATAAATCATTTGAAAAATGTAACAAAGTTTAGATTTAAAATCAAAGTTCACAACACATTACATCTCTCTCAGTATATAAACAAAAAAAATATTTAATTGTAAATTGCATTGAAAATGTTAACCCAATATTAGTGAACTGATAATACTAGTGATAATAAAGCAAGTACGGTTTAATGCTCGCCTTTAAGGCGAAGGGTAAGGCACACTAGCGCCGCTAATGGATTTAATTTGATAACTGCTAAACTGGATTTTTTTTCAAACATTGCGGACCTTCCGACACTAGGCAAACATCTATTATTTAATAATTGTGCACTACTTTTAGGTTTGTTTTTGTATTCATTCGCTAACACCAACAGTGGCCATTGTTTGTGAATAAATGCAATAGCCCGTTTTGTGAATAAACCACGCAACAAAAAGTAGTGCACAATTATTAAATAAATACTATGGATGCTTTCCTGTTGTCGGACGGTACGCAATGTTTAAAAAAGATCCGGTCCGTTAATAATTGTCAAGTTATCAATTGGTGGCGCTAATGTGCTTTACCCTTCGCCTTAACTTATTAAAAATGAACAAGCTACAAAACGCCTCCGAAATGTTATCTCATGAATCTAAATTACCTACAGCGTAATTCAAAGGCACACCCCTTCACAAACAGCTGTCTATAACTGAATTGATGATTCTATGACGCTCAAATAAAGTCGCGAGCCGCGACAGTTTAATTACTGACCCCTAAAATACTTACATGACATTTATTAACATTTTTTAAATTAATTTATTATTATATTGATATCTTACAAAAGATATTCAAAACATTATTAAATTACAATACAATTCCTTATGGCATGCTTATGGTAAGTTATGGTTTTAGGTGCTCTTTTATTTACAAGAAATATTGATACATAGTATTCGTAAATATTTAAAAAATATTATATTTTTTTAAATATTTACGAAATGTTCTATAATAATAATAAAAATTATATATATCGTATATAAATTGCTATTTTATAATTAAATAATGAATTAGCCCATTCTGTTGTCTAAACAACCAACTTGGTTCGGCCATGTCCTTTGTTCCCATTTCGAACTGTACAATACTCGTTCATAACAAAAGGGTTGTATCCCGTGAAGTTTAAAATCGGATCCGGGTAACAATTATTTAACTAATTATTGTATCCTTTCGTAAATTGGTAAATAAATAGCAACACAATACCTATTTATTTTTAATTATTTTTTACATTCTCATTGCTAAACCTACGTCACCTCAGTCAAAAGACGTCCACTGCTGGACAGAGGCCTCCCCCAAGAATCTCCCCAACGACTGGCCCCCAAACTGCCTAACACTCTCGCTTTCGATCGCTTTGAAAGCGAGGCCCTCGCCTTGCTTTCTAATATAATATCGAAATATAATATCGAATAATATCGAAAGCTATAGCCTATAGCTTTCGATATTGCTTTCATATTGCTTTCGAAATGACAAGATGACGCCTCCTCCTCACCTCGCCTTCAAAGCGATCGAAAGCGAGAGAGTTAGGCGGTCGATCCCCGGTTTTGCGCTGCTCGCATCCAGCAGCTATGTATCGAGGTATAAACTGAAAAACTGAAAAATTCACTTGAAAAGAATGCCTCAGATGCGATTTGAACCTAAGTCACCACAGTAAAAAAAGTTAAAGGCCGGCAACACGTCTGCGATTCCTCTGGTTTTGCGGGTGGGTGTCCATGGGCGGCGGTGATTACTCTCTATCAGGTGACCCGCCTGCTCGTTTGCCTCCTTCTTTTATATAAATAAAAAAGACAATAACGTCAAAGTTATCACTTTGACTGACACTATTCCTGACAGTCAGGAAATTTTATCAAATAAAAAAATATTTCTTTTATTATGATCAATTATAAATAGAACAATATTACCTGCTACTCTGTCTAATTTATGTACATATTTTTGATAAGTTGTGTGTATAACGCAGCTGGTCGGTTATGTTAAAATAATTGTAGCGTAAAAAGCTTAGTGACATATACACTGCTCAGATGTATTTGATCACATTGACTGCTGAGATATATCTAAATGCGACTATACGTATCTACTCTACTGTTTTAAAATGGCATCCGGTGTGTTTAAAATACATCAATTCAGACAGGCGCACCTTGCAAATACTCAATATTGTTTTGTTTATCCAATATAGTTTTGATTAGTTATCATATGAGTTAATATGACAATAATAGGGAGGACTTCTGGCCGAAGGGCGTAGTGCACCGGCGTTTCCGCGCCGCATTCCTCCGGACTGCCCGCATACACTACCGGACCAGCACAAGGATGTGCTTAAATACTAACATAGCTATAAGTTTTATTTACTAACAATAACAGCCTCATCAAGCGTTTAAATGACAAAGGCTACTTCACGGTGGGCTACGCTGACGACATAACCATAATAATAAATGGCACACATGAAAACACACTCTGCAACCTTATGCGCCAAGCTCTGAAAATAGTAGAAGAGTGGTGCAAGGAATATAAGCTAACAGTAAATCCTACCAAAACAGAACTCGTCCTTTTCACAAGAAAAAGGAAACTAGCACCATTTCAACTTCCACAGCTCTTTGGGTCCACCCTAAGCCTATCAACCGAATCCAAATACCTAGGCATCTATTTGGACAAACAACTGAACTGGGCAAAACACACAGAATACATCACAACAAAAGCCAGCATAGCACTATGGCAATGCAAAAGATTGCTTGGCAAGAATTGGGGCCTAAGCCCCAAAATTACCTACTGGCTATACACCACAGTCATCCGTCCAATCATCACATACGGCTCTTTAGTTTGGTGGCCTAGAACCAATCTAAGCACGGCCCAGAAAGACCTTGAAAAACTTCAAAAATTCGCCTGCGTAGCAATTACCGGCAGCATGAAGACAGCACCCATCGCCGCTCTACAGGCGATGCTGGGGTTACCACCCCTACATCTAGTTGTAAGAGAAGAGGCGGCCATAGCGACCTTCAGGCTTGAAATATCTGACACCCTAAGTAGGGATTCCAGAATCAAACATACACGCATAAAGGAGGATGCAATCAAACTTCAGCCTTTGATGGCATCACCCAGCGACAGAACCCTGAAAACACACTGTTTTCAAAAACATTACCAAATAGAACTCACAGCAGAGCAGTATGATCGCTCAGGTCCGCAAGAACTAAGAATCTACACTGATGGATCGAAAACCGACCAGGGAACTGGTGTCGGAGTTTTCTCAGAGGACTTAAACATTAGAATATCCAGGCCCCTAGGAATGCTAAACACCGTCTATTAAGCGGAATGTTGTTGTTGGCAGTTGGCATTATCCAGGCAGCACACGCCATAGAGGTCAGAAAAGTCACGGATACCCATATCCGTATACTCTCCGACAGTACCTCGGTCCTTAAATCCTTAAAGAAAAACCAGATCACCTCAAGACTGATACTGGAATGCCACAACGCTCTAGAACGCGTAACGGTACTAAACCGAAATACAGTGACACTGCAATGGATCAAGGGACACAGTGGGTCACGTGGTAACGATGCAGCTGATGAACTAGCCAGAAGAGGCTCCAACACAAAAGCTGTTGGACCAGAACCGATAGTACCCATCCCCTTCAACCAGTTGAGGAGCTGGTTAAGGGAACACACACAGACACAAGCAACAAAATGGTGGACCTCGACACCAGGATGCAGGCAATCCAAGGAGGCTATGCCATCCCTGGATTCAAAGCTGACCAGGCGCCTTCTGCGCATGGACAGGAATAGCCTAAAACTGGTGGCGGGGACCATTACTGGACACTGCTCGCTGAATAGAGAGAGAGAGAGAGAGAGAGAGAGAGAGAGAGAGAGAAACATTTATTGACCACATGACACATACAAAATAAAATAAAAATAAAAAACATAAAACAAACAACAGGTCAATCAGGACCCCGCCTCAGCTTGTGTCGTTGCGAACGAAGCGTATCGCAACAACGCTGGTATTCTGGCGGAGAGGACACTTTTATACATTAAGTATTACTGATAGTCCTCTGTGCAGAGCGTGCATGGAGGCGGAGGAGACGGTGGCGCATGTGCTCCTTGAGTGCACCGGCGTCGCTCAGATCCGCAGAGAAACTCTCGGTACACCGGGATCACTCGCGGACGTCCTGAGAAGACTAGGAAGACTGATCTGCTTCTGAAGGGAGGTGGGCTGGCTGGAATAACCGGCCGCCATGGCTCACGTACAATGGTCCACTTTAAGGACTAAGTGCGGAAACCATCACCATTAACATAGAACATAATTGTTCATATTGGTATGTATATGTTACTTTGTATGTTACTTTGTTTGTAAATGGCTGTGAACCTGTTTGTAAAAGACTTTGTTGCCTGAAAATATATAAATTTATTATTTATTATAATAAAATTGTACCTAGTGGTCGCCCAGTGGTCAAAATTTGACCGTAATTTTATTAAAACTGCACGAATTGTATCCTAAGCAATGAAAAATTAAAAAATATAGAATGTGAGTTTGGATTGGCATTGACAGATATCAATACGTGTGTGTCAAATACATGATAGTGTATGTAATGTTGTTTTTGTTGATTTAATGTATTTTTTTATGCTTAATTTAAAAAAAATATTAACATTCGGATAACCTTCTCTATATAAACTATAAGTGTGCGAAATTTCATACTCCTCCGTCCGCGCAATTTTCGTAAAAACGGGTACAAAGGTTTTGCTTCACGTATTAATATATAGATAAGCTAGTATTTCCTTTTCAGTTCCTTGCTGGGTCGCCTATTAGCTTCAAACTGAACCTGCCGATACCTTTTATTAGCTCTGTCACGCACTATTATTGTTATTATTATATCGGTGGACCAAGGCATTGTTTTTTTAATGTAAGCTTTCATTGGGTGTGTGGTTTTTTCCCTTGCATTTGGCAAGCGTGGTGATTATCAAATCAAATCAAAATCAAAATTTATTTATTTCTCATCACAAGGTATAGGTATAAAAAATACGTAGGATAAAGAAATAAAAATAAAAATGACACATACAAAGTAAATAGAACCCATAAGTATCCCTTGTGAGAGACTGGTGCTTGCGATAGGTTTGAAAAAAAAACCCGTAAGCCACAGGTCACCAGGCCCTATTCCACGGACTTCGAGTTAACTATAACTATATGAGCTAACTTATTAATACTATAACAAATAAACAAATACATGAAATAAATGATGTTGCAAGCCCCTGAGTGAGAGATATTGTATATTGTGTAAAGGAGTGAGTGTGTAAGAGTGAATGAATGAATGCATGTGTTCGTGTGTTAATACTTAGTGTAGTGCACATATTATTATAATGCAATAAAACCTTAGAGAGAGAAGGGGTATGATTATAGCAGCAGTTACACCTTTGGTTTAATTAAGTCTTCGGTTTCCTCATAAGTTAATGTCATGAGCCAGTTTGCGATTGTGCGTTTACAGTTAAGTTTATGAAGGGGATAGACAGTTAATAGATTATTTATTTTATTATATAAGAAGGATTATTCAATTGCAGTGATGACTTGATTTCAACGATGGAAGCCTTTGCCCAGCAGCAGGACAGTATGTAAATATGCTAATTACATTACTTTTTAGTACTATTTTACGACAGGAGTATCTAAGTAACCTATAGGATAAAGAGAAAGAGTGCCAAGAGAAAAAATAATCTATTTATTGAGTTTAAATATGCTTTACGTAATATTCATATTTATAAGGGCATTATTCTAAATAAGGTGTGTTTTCACTCGAAACATTAGGCAGATAAGCTCTTCCTATTTCCATGACTAGTGATGTACCGTGCCCGGGCACATTGCCAAGGACTGGAAAAATTGCCGGCAGCGTTCCCGGCAATGTTCCCAAAGTGGGAATTTACTGGGAGTTTTGGTTAATTCTTCAGAAATTTTTAAATATTTGTTTTGAATTAACTTTACGTTATTATTGCCTATATAATTAAAATATAAACTAACAATAATGTTTCATAATAACGAAAATTCCCAGTACATTGGCAATGTTCCCGGCAATGTTCCCAGCAATGTTTCCAGTTTATTGCTGGTTATTTTGGGTTAATATAAGAAGCTATTTATTTACCATGCCGGAAAATTTTAAGTAAAATTTTAATACTTCTAACCTAAATTGACTTACGTAATAAATAGTCACTAAGCTTTAAGGAAAGTCCAGCTATTATTAAAAACAGTTTTAAACTATGTAGATAGCTTTATTTTTCTTAATAGTCAACCAAAAAATTACAATTCATACATTCAACGGTTTATAAATAACGCAACCTTAGAAAACTATGTAATTTACCATCTAAAAAAACAACATTCATAACACAGTATGCGACAAATTAGCTTTTAGGATAATAAACTGAATGTTAAAACAAAAACGCAAGATTTTTAAAAATTGTATAGTTACCTATTTAAAACAATAATCTTTCAATTCCACTAAGATCGCCTTATAATTAAAATCAGATCAATTCTTTGGCAACAACAATATTTACTCTAAATTAAGAGGATCATCTTTTAAACTTTCGCGTTCCATAATTAAAACAAAGAAGAAGAACGGCCGTTGTAACTCGGTCGAAACGTCGGGTATAAAGAAGGTATGATACCTTTTTACTAATTAGTGTGCGTTAATACCCGTTTAAATTCTTTGTTTTAAAGAGGATCATCATTATTGAGTACACTATCAATACAAATCTATCGAAATTCTCAGCATCTTCCTCGAATATTTCAGTCACTGACCTAAAGCCCACTGGTCCAAATCAAAATCTTCTTCTGAATCACTTCTTGAATTGACTTCTATGTCAGTGCTCTCTGTTACTCGCGTCAAACGTCATGTCCTTCGAGTTAGCTCTCTCTGTAGAACATGTAGAAACATTCTCGTTCATAAGTTTCCAATTGCGAGCTATATAGCAAATTTTTCCTGCTCTTTCTATTGTATGTTTTATCGAGTGTGGATATAAGAGAATGTATAATTGATCTTTTCACAGATGCAGAAGTAGAGGGTACATCCCCGTTACACACGACTTTAAAGTTTATACTGACACCCCCCACCAACCGTCAGGTCATAAAGTAGGTAGGTATGCCTGCGCAAGCACAAGGAACCATCTGCGTCAGGTCATAACGCCAGATCAGGACGCGCCGAAGCGTATTCTTCATCCCGAACTGTTAAGACTAGTGTCTCGAGCGAGTTGCCCCGTGGACACGTATAGTCCACTACCTAATATCCAGATAGGTTACCGGAGCTGTAAGCTCGCTCACTTCTCGTTGCACTAAGAGTACACAGCAGCTTTCCACTGCTCGGGTCGTCAACTCTAAAGTCGACTACCAAATGTTCTCTTTGGTGGCGGGGTTGTAAGCCACTTCTCAGTACTCATCCAGGTACCTCGCCAGTTCTACAATCCTACGCGGCTGGCTTAACCGGAGGCATTGCATTTAGCGGACGCCTCTACTAGTTATCCAGACTAGTGCCGGAGATGTTAGAAGCCTACTCAATGAGAACCACCGAGCCGAACAACTACTATGGACAAACTCACGTGCCCCGCAGAACCTTTTGCTTCGGGCTAACCGAGACCTCTACTCGGACCCACTCGCTGAGCACGAGATGGAAGCCTGGCCAGACCTCAACCAGGCAAACGAACATTCCCATCTCTACAGCTAACTACATAGCCACCACGAATCCAACCCATGTCCGAGACGACCCTGCCAGAGACGCCCGCGAAGGCATAACCAGCAAGGGGCTTAGGATTCGAACTCCCGTGGAACCCTTGAAAAAACAGCCGGACCCGTAGTTCCAACGGCCATACCCTATATTAGGGTCAGTAGATAGGGACAAGTAGAGGGTACCGTGAAATTTTTTATTGCAACATGACACAACGGTGTATTCGTGAAAAAGGTGGTCCACCATTCTTTAGGGTAACTACTGCAAAATGTATATGATTCAAAGCATTCTGTTAAAAAAATCTGTCAAAATGTCTGCTGGGAATTTTGGGCAATATTCCCAATGTGCCCGGAAGTTTTCCAGGCACATTGGGAGTGGAAAATTTCCGGCAGTGGCAATATTGCCAGGCGTACATCACTATCCATGACTGATTAAACATTTTTCAACAAAATAAAAAATAAAAATGTTTTTACATAATTGAGCTTTTATTAATTTTTCTAGGAGGATACCCACACAATAGACATTCATGACATGAAATTTATTAATGTTTTTGATGAGAAATTTGGTTAGACCTACGTATTTATTAAAATTGTATAATTAAGTCTATCTTACAAAGTGCCAGTGTTCATCCAGTAAAGAATGTCAGCGGTACGGACTATGAAACGTGATATGTAATAAGGTGTCATCATCGTCATCATCATCATCAGCTCATTTTTATGTCCCCACTGCTGGGGCACGAGCCTTCCCTACGATAATATATGATAATGATAATAAGGTGTGTCCGGATACAATTGAAATACTCAGCAATGGGGTCACCACGGTAAAATGCAGGAAGCACGAGTGGGAATCGAACCCACGACCGAGCCACGACAAGCCGGCTAGTTGATTTTTTCTTGTAAAATTTTATCTTGTCACATAGTGCAAAGCGCTAATAAAATAGAAATGGAATAGAAAAATTGTCTGGCCGGACGACAGATTCGCCGGTCTGCTACGATTCGTAGTTATCCGTAGCAAAGCTGAGTCGTAGCAGATATGTTCGTAGCAATGCTACGATTGACATTGTGCTACCCGTGCGCACGTAAAACTATGAATAAAACAACACTAGCATTAGCACGTCCGCAGCTAACAGCCATAAAAGTGTAACAGCACTATGCGAGGGTTTTTTGGCGAATTTAACAATGTTCTTGTTAATTTGTCCGTCTTCCCGCGGCGGAGTTTCGCCGGCTAACCCTCCGTCGGGAAATTAATACCAGGTGCTGGTGCAAACTTTGCGTATAACACACACCCAGCGTAGCCGCGTACGCTGCGGACTTGGCACAACGCAACATTCTAGTTAATTTAAGAAAAAAAAACAAGGTGTTCAAATTGAAACAACAAAAAGACGCTTTTAGCTTCTTTAAAAGTTGAAAGGAAAATGTTTTCCTTGTTTATCTATTTTTTTCTATTAAAATATTAAGTTGTTCTTCAGATAGACATTTATAATGACAATCTCTTTTTAAGAGAACCGATGAAAAATATAAATGATGACAGTACTGATAGTTAAAAGCTTAGCAGCCGTCTTTGGGGATAAAGGAAACCAAAAAGATGAAACTCAAAAAATCTCAAGGAGGCCAAAGAGTCGAAGTGAACTACGGCAGAGGATTTTACAGACATAAGAGTAGATAATGATGACTTACTTGATTTTATAGGTCTAATGCCGTCAGTAGGTCAGAGGACGTCCACCGCAATAACGGCGGCCGCGGCTGCTCGCGGTGCCCCGCACCAGAACCTGCCCGTTGGCCAACTCACCTCTGATACGGTCTCTGCACACGCTTAACGTAGTCGCAGAACATATTGATTTATTTACCTGTTTGATGAGCGAATTTAAAAAAGTCACTTTACAAGGTGCTGTGTTATGGTCGAGATTGGAATAAAATTATTTTATATTTAAAAAATATGTTTTATTAGAATGTAATAAAATAGAATAATACAATACAATTTATAATAAATATGATAATGTTAAGTAATAAATGTAATTACGAGTATAATTCTAGTTAACTACACTATTGTATTAGGAAAATCCTGTAATGATAGCTGTATTTGATAATAAATAAAAAAAAATAAAAAAATAAAAAAAATCTTTTTTGACCTGCTACATCTCAAGACACGATCACGATATAGTGTAGTTGTGTTGTTGTAGTAACTTTAGTTAGTTGTGCTGTTATCTAGCTTTGTTTACCTAATGTTGTGTGTATAATTAAAGATTAGATTAAAAACTTATTGGTACTTAAATAAAGAAAATAAAATAAAGCTTTACAAAGTAAGCCAAAGTCCCCAGTGTGCGGGGCCGGCCCGCGAGTGCCCCGCCGTCCCGCTATACCGAGCCTAAATGTTGTTATTCCATACGAACACGGCGCCACGGCTTATTAGCAACCTCCGCGGTCGCCCCGATCCTCCAGCTATATAGGGTTTAAAACGGTTTTATGTTAATCATTGCGAAAATAAAAGTGTCAACTTACAAGCCATGTAATTGTCTAACTAAAGATGACAGCTCGGACAAAGGCAAACTTTACATTAAGAGACAATCCAAGTTAAGTTTTAATTATTTTATCGTTTCATTCAAAGTGAATGTTAAAAACACATTTGTAAAATTGTAAAATATTTTTTTTTAAGATATAATTATTTTGGAAATACCAATACAAATAATAAAACTACCATGTACTTGCACAGTCTTGGGAATATCTAATTTATATTTTTGCAGTATTTTAAAAAGGAAGGTAAGTAGCAGCTACAATAAAGAGATCCTGTAATTTCCTAAAGTTGTTATCTTCTTTTTAATTTCTATATAAAATACAGCATTTAGAAAAACTTATTTTAATTAATTTGTTAATTTTTTTGTGAAATTTAAATAGTTACAAGCAAAAAAATATACAACAGATATTTTTTTAATTTCTTACTTTTTAGACACGAGGACCATAACAAAATTAATTCGGTGCAAACAAGGCACCGTTTAGTACGGAACCCTAAAGGCTGAAGGAATTTAAACATAGAAAATCTTGAAGCATCTCGCTTTGTGATAGTATAACTCAATTAGGGACCGCCCTACTTAGTGAATAGGAGAGGTCGAAGTAAAAACACCTCTTATTTTTACATCCATTTAGAACAGGCGCTGCCTAAAAACTCTTCGGTTCCTCCATCTCAATAAAGATATTGGTCCAAACACTCAGCTCCGGTGGAGAGAAAAAAATAAAAATGGTGATTTATGATAACCCGTTTAGGCAAGGGTGAGCGTTCAAAACGCCATAAAAGAAATGGACGATGGGCCCATCGCGCGGTATCGCAAAAACATCCTCCCGCTCTGTCAAACCCCAATAAAATATAGTACAAATGCTGCCGCCCTTATTACAACACATTACGGCTGAACACTCACTCATTTAATCTCGCCATTTCGTGTCTTGTTTGTGTTGGTATTCATTTTTGTTTTATGACCTGTCAACAAGTTTACATACGCAAGTGTGCATATTTAACATACATTTTACAATGACTTATAAAAATAAAACAAAAGTAACATTATTAGTATCGTAGTGACATCGGCTGTCGTACGGAGTTTTTTTTTGCATTTATGGTTAATGTTTAGAGCAAAAGTATTTTCAGATGGGCAATCCTTTGAAGCACTGCTAAATATACACATAATGTCAAATATAGTAAGTAAAAATATATAATCAATTATAACTCATAATACAATGGAATAAGAGTCAAAGGGTTTACATATCGGTGCTCGTGACTGTATACTTTGTATACACACACACACACACCCCCACACACACACTCAGACATGCATCTCCACTCAAAGTATAAACCCCATGCAACGATGTAAGGTTCGGCGCAACGAATAACAGTCTGATTGCAATTATAATCCTCCTTTGTTGCCATTGGAGATGCACACGGGATTGTACATTGCACACAAGGCGTAAATACATATAGTTTTCTAAAGTTTACGCGAACACTACATATTGAAATGAAACAACTTTTAAGGATCTACTTGCGTTTATTTACACATTATTTTTTAATGTTTATCCTGATGTTTCGAACCTTTTGCGTAAATACACTTCACAACTCACTTGACTCTGTCAGTTACAACAAGGATATTATGCCTCGAACACACTTTGTTTTTAATTGCGTTACAGTAATTTAGGTCCAACCACGGACCGCACAAGTCCCAACTTAAGTTTCGATCGAGCGAATGTGAGAGTTACCTATTCAGCGAAGACAAGGGAACAACCCCAGGCTGCAGGTTAATTACTTTTAATAACTCCCCGACTAGGCTGCCGGTAATCCGGGCAAGTTTCGAGTTAGCTACGTATCAGCTTAACGCTATTATCTCACTGGCTCACTTTGCATTACGAGCTTTGAGTATACTCCCACCGTCAAATAAGTGGCATACGATTAGTTTCTGAAATTTACTGTACGATACGTTTGGTTATAGAGTGATAATTTGCCAAATGATTCATCATTATTTATCTGTGGCCAAGATACATTGCATTACTGTCCGGTAACAGTTCTGTCGTTGTCGTCACAAAAATATGCCTAAATATCTTACCAACGTAAAGGTAATGGACGGTTGTAAGCCAAGTGAGGGCAGTGAGCAGAGAAACAATTAGAGAAACAAAAAAGTATTTAATTAATTCCTTCCTAACAGTTCATCTTACAGTACAGTCATCTAAACTGAAAGCGCCACAATGACAAACTCAGCAAGATGTCGAGGTGATCTGATTGGCACCACGAGTGATGCTCTGGCCACCTTTTGTCACATATATCATATTTAACATGTTTTTGGGGACAGCCGATTGATGACTTTCAATATAACAAAAAGTTTTTTATCCGAAACGTTAGAATACGATACATTAAATAAAACCCATTAGTAAGCAACTGATTCACTAATCCGGGTAACGGAAACATCGGAAATATAAATAAATCGGTGACTGTGCCGTCCCCAATACGTCAATGATAACCGGCCGTGAATAATCGCGGGTAGTTTGGAACAATGGTCATTTGCATTTATAAATGATTCATGCGATGCGACGCGTCGTGTTGCCAGAGAAAACATCCCGGCTGATGGCTGCTGGTCCAGTTTTGACGAGTCTCAGCCCCGCGGCCAAGCGCGCTTCGGCGGCGGATACTCTTACATTCAATATTATTGAAATGTGTATACTAATAACTGACGCTAGTAATCAAAGGGCCTAAACAAGTGAAGCTTAGGATGGAATGGAATGACTAATAGTTTGCTAGGCCAATGACTCCACTCCGCCTGATGTTAGGTGGAAATGGAGTCCAGACGCTAAGTCAACTGGTGCAGCGTGAATACAACGCAGCTCCTTCACTCTGCTTTGAGGCACTGAAGAGCAGAAAGCATGGAAGCGGCACCTTATGGGTGTCAATGTCGTATGCTATCGATACGTATCCTTGTTTTTATGATCTGAGATACGTATTAATGATGTTTGATTAGCTTTTGTCAAACTTTAATAATTTTGTTCTATTTCTATTCTCAGTTCTGTTAATAAAAAGCTTAATGTTAGTTTGTTTGCATAAACCATTCACTTTTTGTGTAAGTTCGGGACTGATGACTTAATTGATGCTGTAAAATTGTAAAATGGCCTTTCTTAGTTTCTTGCCGGTTCTTCTATGAAGCTCTCCTATAGACTGACAAACGGCGATGGCGTAGTGACCTATGAGTGTGAATTTTCAACTTTATGATACTTTATGGTCGAATTGAAGGTTAATTATTTATTTAAAAGAAAACATTTTTTATATTAGTTTCTCTGATAAAATTTACTTAAGCGATCACTGCTGGTACAATATAAACAATATCGCTTAATTGTACCCCTAAGTTCTGTACCGGCATCCTAAATAACTAAGAAATCGGACTAACAACAGATAATGGCGGTCGATCGACTCCAAGAACAATATTTTCATATTTATAGCAGTTTGGTTTGGTCCCCGGGCGCCGGCGTTGGTTCTGCCTACATCATATTTGAAACTTTGTAGAGTTGCAGTTTGAAAACTTTGAAACAACAAGTTACTATCTCAAGTTTTAACATTTTAATTGCCCTTGTTTTAAGCGAACTAGGTAACAAGTTAAGTTGATAGTAGTTCATTTAAATATACACCGCACTTAAAGAACATGAAGTGTTCAATCTGATTTTTTTCGATCTAATTTTTTTTGGATAAGTGTTAATATGTTTTTCAACAAGCGGGGTTCGAACCCGCAGCCTCTGACATACCGGGTCTAGTGCTATGCTATCGTGGCTCTATTTATCAACACCATCTATTCTTACTTTGATAGACAAAGGAGCCTTATTCGATGTTAACAACTACGTCACCAACTACCAATCTAAATATTTTGACAAATATTTATAATCACTTATGAATAGGCAAGATATATTATTATGTTTATATGATTTAACGTTAATTGGGCTGCGGCCAGTAACAGTTATAATCTTTGCTTAAAAAGTCGCTCGTTACCTCAGGGTCGGCCACTCGCAACTTTTCCTATGTTGTTGTGAGCGTCTGACTGTTTACCATCAAGCTGACCAGATGCTCATTGCCTTATTATTTTTAAATTTACAAGTCTTTATTTAGGATTTCCGAAAGATAGTACAGAATCTTTCGATCAAAATAAGAATATTTTATATCGGTGCAAATATGATGATGATGGAAGAAGATTCGCGAACATACATAATATACAGATGAATTAAGAACCTCCTTCGGTTTTTGAAGTCGTTGAAAAACACGCTCATCCAAAGTCTGAGCTACGTAATATAATATAACGTTTTAGTTACCATAAATATTTTTAAAACATTGCCAGCCTCATCTGCACGCCTCGGCGCACACTTTGAAGCCACATAAAACAATCAAGTTGGAAAAAAACATACGTCTCTTTGGCTGTTATTTTTCCGCGGCAACGTACACTCGTATATCAAAAGCGAAACTCATCATAAACAGCTAACTGCAATGAGCAGCGTCACGGATGATGTTTGCATACCAAATTTAATTTCGAATCTTTTACCCGCCCGTTTAGACGCAAACAGTAGGTAGGTAATGAATAATACATGTCTCACTCATACGTCGCTTCAAGCCTCTCCGGTGGGGCCCCAAAAAAGGAAGAAGATGCAGGGCGCGATTGAGATTTTGATAACTCAGATCAATCAAAATTCTTTTTTTTAAAGTTTTTTGTAAATACATCGTTTGATCGTCAAAATCTAATCCATAGTTCCATAATTCCTATAGCGGAGCGAATACGTTGTATCGAGAAAAACCAGCAAAAAAACTCGGCAATGACTTGATGCCATTTGCTCTAGAAAACCTCTGACGGTGCTTCGTTTCACACGGCTTCAGAAACACTTCAGAAGTCCGTTGATGCTGAAAGTGCCGCATGAGGCAGTCTCTCAAAAAACACAAATCAGCAATCTCTATATATAATTATATATGATTATTTCTATATTTATTTATAAATTTCTATAATCTAAATAAACAGGTAGGTGGTTCAATTTGCTTCTATAAAAAATATTTGAAAGTAGAGCTTCCAAAAATGTTACCATTACTTACATATAGGCCACTCTAAGATGCTGTATAAAAACTCGAAGATTATATGGAATTTAGGCGGAATAAAAATATCTTGTTTTACTTTTACAAATATATTTTCTGACAGTGTCAAAAATATAAAACAATAAAAGCACAACAAATCAAAAACAAAGAAAATACTTATTTATAAAGAAAAAGGATTTAACTTGCTGGCTGTGCAAGACAAGTCGTTGCGGAAATTTAAGGTTAGCTTATGTTCAACGGTTGAAGTCCTTTGAGGTGAGCCGATGAATACCTGCGGAGAACCGTTCCAAAGCGAGTCATTTCAACTATATTATTTAACGAAGGAAGTTTAATTGATCACTTGAAACTTTTCGAATAAAATGCCGCGAATGGCAGCTTCAACGACACCTTCCCTTGTAGGTTCTGGCTATAATCATAGTACTTATACAAACAGATATCCTATATTATTTTATTATTCTACTACCTACATATTTATATAATCATTGAACAAATATGTATTCCGATGTCATGTAGGTATGTAAAATGTCTGTCGAAGGTAATGACAAAGTAATGGAGGTTGTGGATTATTTACAACAACTGAGACATAAAGTTATTTTTTTAGTGTATTTTTTTGGGGGTTAAAGTTACTCGCGTCCGTAGGTTTACCCTTGAGACCCTACACATGACCCCTGGGTGGTGCTAAATGAGTGACACTGTCTGAGTGGTAGAGCCACACTGCGTTGCAGCACGAAATGGGCCAGCTCGCCCGGCGTAATACCACCCTTTCGCAGAATATCGGCGTAAAACAATGGCACTCGTTGCTGTTGTGTTTCATCCGGTGAGTGAAAGTACCGGAGGCCCATCTCTCACCCCTCCCCCCACCCAATTCCTACTCTCTCCTTAAGATCCAACTCTCTCCTTAAGATCCAACTCATTCCTCAAGGCCGGCAACGCATCTGCGATTACTTTGATTTTGGACACCCATGGGCGGCGGTGATTACTTTTCATCAAGTGACCCGCCTGCTCGTTTGCCTCCTTTTAACATAAAAAATTGACTGCTGAGGTTACTACACATTATTAATTTACTACTAATTTATTTACTACTATAAATTACTAATTAACTAAGATACTACTAATTTAATTTACAATTTTTTAAATACAGAATCCAAATTCAATAAGGATCGCTCGTTTCGTGGACGAATAGTCGCAAAGGCAATATAAAGCTTTGACGCTTTTCACTTAGAATTCCAAGTGACTCCAAAGTCGGTTCTTTACTGGCGCCGAGCGTCTGGACGCGCTGTACCGGCGCTGCAGCCGCTGCCGACGTCCATATGCTAAACTCCGACATGTTCACTTGTATACGTGTCGGCTCCTAGTGTAATATCAAAACAATGTTATACTCGTATGAAAGAGGTGTGTTAAGAAACAAAGATAGGCGTTATAATTTAATTTACTCGTAGGTTTATTCTTCAATTTATAACTTTCAATCATGTCTATCAATAAAAATATCTTAACAACATGTCACCTGCTGGTAGGATTCTTGCTTAAACCCGTCCGGATGACGACCACCCTAGTATCTATATCTGCTGCCAAGCAGCTGTGTTACGCTTTAAAAGTTAATATTTCAGTGAAATTACAGAGCATAGAGAGCGCAGGAGAGTAGTGGTCTATTTAAACCGATCCCAAGATTAAGAATCGTAGGGCTAGGCAATCCGTATCAGTTACATTGTTCCGCTTGTTTATATATTGTAACAATCATAACAAATTTCTTATCTATATATTAATACGTAAAGCAAAAACTTTGTACCCGTTTTTACGAAAATTGCGCGGACGGAGGAGTATGAAATTTCGCACACTTATAGTTTATATAGAGAAGGTTATCCGAATGTTAATATTGTTTATAAATTATGCATAAAAAATACATTAAATCAACAAAAACAACATTACACACACTACCATGTATTTGACACACACGTATTGTTTGTCTTTATGCTTTAATGCGGCCGACATCTGTCAATGCCAATCCAAACTCAAATTCTATCTTTTTTAATTTTTCATTGCTTAGGATACAATCCGTGCAGCCTTAATAAAACCACTGGGCGACCACTAGTATTATAATTACTATATAAATATCTTAATGTTTTTCTAAATTATTTTTTTTACCGATACATCCCATCTATAATTGATCATTCAATCGAACTGTCGTTGACAGTTCGTCCCGTCGGACATTCGGATTCGAACACCTGTCGAGTGCAGATTTGTTTGTGAATACTGTGTGTAAATTAAATAACTTTTGTGAAAAGTCAGTCTTTTTCTACAAAACCCTTCTGAGCTTTCAATATATTCTCTTGTGCGTGAGACTCTTAGTGCAGTAACCGTCCAACACGGGCTGTGGTAGCCATTTTAAAAAGTGTGATCACTTACATTTAGTACCTACTGTAGGTATTAGGTAGGTCGAGAATGGCTGATGATGGTGATGTAGGTACCGTAGAATGTATCCCTAGCGATCTAGGCGTCTCTAGTGCGATTCCCTCCAGGGGCATACCGTAGAACTACATGTGGAAGACAACTTTAGAGAACAGGAGCTCTGATCAATGTTACACTTGATTAGAAAGTAGCGCCGTTCTACCGTATATTTACATCGGAGGGGTAGGTCTTAATCTCACGATTAGTAAAATACTGAAAATATCGAATATTAAGGAAGGAAGTACTTCCATAAGTAAAATGCGCCAATTTACTTCGAATTGCTGAAACATTGCTGTTGTTGTAGCATGTTTAGAAAAGACTTAAATCAAATTAGCTACCTATAATATGGCATTAGCGTATACGCCCATTCAAAAGCGAAAACTTCTGTATTCCGCATCGCAAGCAACAAACTTCACCAATATTTCGCACTTAACACACACCACGTTGTTCTATGCTCGTTAAAGCTGCGAACCAAAAATGCCTGCAGCGTGAGTTTTATCGCCTAATTCCGAGAGTTCGCGCGGCGACGCGGCCGCGTACCTCCGCGCGCTTTATGTGCAAACACTGTTGCAATTAGGTGATAGCTTTGTTTGCTAGAAATACGTTGCACTTATTTACTATTCGTACTTTTAATTGTGTTGAAGGATAACTTCTGTAGTTTATAGTAGGCCAAACAATTCTTGCATACCTACATTGCATTGTAAAACCGATTGGATCTGAATATACTAATAATTTTTATTACAGTCCATTGATCCATGTTGTTCATTGTTCATCCATGTTGTCCATGTTGTCATTTTACAAAGTAGGGATCTGTAATTGACAGTAGGTTAAGTATACAATGTAACAACTTGATTTATAAAGTGCTGTAGATTCCATGTTCATACATAAATAAAAAAAAAAGTTAATAAACTTTTATAAGGGTATCTATACTATATCTACATATGTTCACATGTATATGTAATGCTTAATAATAATTAACCACATTTATTATTGAAATACAGGCAGTTATAATAGAGACCTGAGTAGTATCATTTCGGCTTCATATCCCAACCTCATACTTTAAAGCTATGTTAGTATAGGGCAAATAATTGGCATGACTGATTTTGACAAAGTAAAAAACAATACGCTGAAAAAAGATAAAGCTATTAGTTGCTACTTTTTCTTTCATAAAGTTAGTGGCAATTAGTCTATACTCGTATAATTACATTCTAACCAGCTACTGGGTAAAAGCCTCATGAAAAATTTCACGAAATTTTTTGCTGTTTTTAATATTACACGTATGTGATTTGTCATCGGAGAAGGGCGATAAGCTGGAAGTACGCGGCTTGACGATAGTAGCGTCTACCGATCGTTATGGATGCCTCGGCAATACTTTACAGAGGTGTTGGCCACTAAACAGAGATATTTTGTAGCGCAATAAACAATTTACAGTCTGTTTTTTTAACTGTGCTGAAATATCATTCGCAAGATTCCGTTCTGATAGAAAGCGGTTACCGGTAGAAGCTGCTGTCTCTCTGGTAGCTGGTATTCGAATTCTTTTGTCGAAACAAAAGAAAATTACCACCACGAAATGTGAAAGTTTTCCACCAGCTTTATGGTTCAATGAAACTGTTGTCTCCAGCTTGAACCAACCAGCAATCGTTCGTTATAGTGAAATGAAAACTTAACTCGTATTTTTCGCGTTCGCACGCCATCTATCATGAATAATTGCAATACGCGGATAGCGGTGTCCGGTGCACCGTAACAATCGGGAACGCAATAAAAAATAAAAGCTTTTACATATTGTATGTTGTTTGATATTCAGTAAGCATAAGCTGTTATATGAATAGAACATAGATGAAATATTTTATAAATTCCAAATTGTCATAACTAATATCATAAATGCGAAAGTAACTCTGCCTGCATGTCTGTCTGTTATGTTTGCACGTTTAAAAAATTGAACCAATTTTGATAATTTTTAGTATAGAGTTAGAATGGAACCTAGGAACATTTATAAGCGACCATTTGTCGCAAAAATAAAACTTGAATGAGTGAAATAGGGGATGATATATTAAACCTTGAAGAAATTAATTGTCTACCCTATTAATTGTACACAGACAAAGTTCGTTCTGGGTTGGTCGATAAAAAAAAAAATGTTTTTTAAATCTGCACTTTAATCAATATTTGAGGAAAAATTTAAGCTGCCTCTTTAATCATCATCAAATTAATTGGCTTCAATTAAACACGAAATATTGAACCCCCCCCCCTTTTTTTGTTCTCCTACAAGTGCTCCAAACGAATGAGCTTGACGAGAACTGTGATGCGCCGCATTTGCATACGGGATGCAACTGAACTCAATGAGACATTTTACTACTCAATTTGCGGAATGGTGTCGTTTGTGAACTAAATGTGAATTACGTTTTTTTTTGTGCTTTTGTTATTATGATTAAGCTATTACGTGAGCTAGCGAGCAGCCGTTTCCTGGCGATGTAGAAACATTCAATTTAACGTTGCGATAACAATTGATTTATGAAAATATATTTAGCTTAATATGGTAGGATCCCCGGTTGTAAACCCTGGTCACATTTATATTTTTTGCAGAAAAAATTCTTTAAAGTCTACATGGAAAGTTTCAAATCGCTTAAATTCAGTTGATAAAACAATGTTATTTGGGATGTCCATTAAAGAAAGGCTTTTGTAAGCTACCTACTTCCTACTTACTTTATATAGTATCAATAGAACTAAATCTAATAAGCGTTGAAAAATTCAATTTTTTGTGAAGTAGATTTATGCGATATCATCGAATTTTAGATTATATAGAAAATTATGAATAAGTAAGTGTGACAAAGTATGGGTATTTGTGAAGACAATAAAGAGGCTATAAAAAGGCTTCACGTTTCGGGCTCTTGTGCGAATTGTTGTCAGTGTGCCTTTGCCAGTGTTTTAAAAACAAAGGATTTTGTGAAGCCAAACATAATAATATTGTATTTTTTTCTCTTAATTCGTAAAAGTTTTTTTAGCTCTGGATAATAAGTTTAGTTTCTGCGGGTTACAACGTATCCGCTTTTTTATGTATGGCAAGCATCTATTTAAGATAATTTTAACTTTAACACCTCTGTGGCCCAGTGGCAGAGCGCTCGGCCCGATACCCGAAGATCTCGGGTTCAATTCCCAGGTGGGGCAAAACGTATTTTAGATTTTGCGATGCATATCCTTGGTTTGTGATCACCAACCCGCATTTGGCAAGCGTGGTGATGAAGCCAATACCCATCAATTGTAGCGATAACTTGATTTCAATGATGGAGGCCTTTGCCCAGCAGTGGGACAGTTATAAGCTATTTACTGTTTACTATTCAAAATAATTTTACTTTGAACAAGGTACCTACTTAGAACGAGAAAAAAGGCTCAAGCAGACGAAGCACGCACCTTTTTTCTTATAATATAAAACTATACTTATAAAATGTTCAAAATGATTTTTAAAGCAAATTTTGTTGCGAACAAATTACAAAAACACAAATGTTGAAAAAATTTCCACGAGCAGGATTTGAACCTGCACCCTTCTGACATTCCGGGTCAGGTGCTCTTCCAATTGAGCTATCGTGGTTCTAACCAGCCCGCCGAAATTATTCAACACTTTTTACTTTGTAAGCCAAAGGCGCCCGCCCATTCAATGTCAACAACTACCGTCATTAACATCCGATCATAATATTTTTACAAATATTAAAGATCAGTTAAGAAATAAGCAAGCTATTTTATAAAATGTTCAAAATGATTTTTAAAGCAAATTTTGTTGCGAACAAATTACAAAAACACAAATGTTGAAAAAATTTCCACGAGCAGGATTTGAACCTGCACCCTTCTGACATTCCGGGTCAGGTGCTCTTCCAATTGAGCTATCGTGGTTCTAACCAGCCCGCCGAAATTATTCAACACTTTTCACTTTGTAAGCCAAAGGCGCCCATTCAATGTCAACAACTACCGTCATTAACATCCGATCATAATATTTTTACAAATATTAAAGATCAGTTAAGAAATAAGCAAGCTATTTTATAAAATGTTCAAAATGATTTTTAAAGCAAATTTTGTTGCGAACAAATTACAAAAACACAAATGTTGAAAAAATTTCCACGAGCAGGATTTGAACCTGCACTCTTCTGACATTCCGGGTCAGGTGCTCTTCCAATTGAGCTATCGTGGTTCTAACCAGCCCGCCGAAATTATTCAACACTTTTTACTTTGTAAGCCAAAAGCGCCCATTCAATGTCAACAACTACCGTCATTAACATCCGATCATAATATTTTTACAAATATTAAAGATCAGTTAAGAAATAAGCAAGCTATTTTATAAAATGTTCAAAATAATTTTTAAAGCAAATTTTGTTGCGAACAAATTACAAAAACACAAATGTTGAAAAAATTTCCACGAGCAGGATTTGAACCTGCACCCTTCTGACATTCCGGGTCAGGTGCTCTTCCAATTGAGCTATCGTGGTTCTAACCAGCCCGCCGAAATTATTCAACACTTTTTACTTTGTAAGCCAAAGGCGCCCATTCAATGTCAACAACTACCGTCATTAACATCCGATCATAATATTTTTACAAATATTAAAGATCAGTTAAGAAATAAGCAAGCTATTTTATAAAATGTTCAAAATGATTTTTAAAGCAAATTTTGTTGCGAACAAATTACAAAAACACAAATGTTGAAAAAATTTCCACGAGCAGGATTTGAACCTGCACCCTTCTGACATTCCGGGTCAGGTGCTCTTCCAATTGAGCTATCGTGGTTCTAACCAGCCCGCCGAAATTATTCAACACTTTTTACTTTGTAAGCCAAAAGCGCCCATTCAATGTCAACAACTACCGTCATTAACATCCGATCATAATATTTTTACAAATATTAAAGATCAGTTAAGAAATAAGCAAGCTATTTTATAAAATGTTCAAAATAATTTTTAAAGCAAATTTTGTTGCGAACAAATTACAAAAACACAAATGTTGAAAAAATTTCCACGAGCATACTTATCATACTTATATTAATAATTCCAAAGGAATGAATGTAGTTTTACACTAAAGCTGAACTGGCATCGCTATTGTGTCGTGTATGGAAAGTAATGTGGTTAGGCTGCGAAAACACATTTTCGCAGCATGAAACAACGTTAGCTACGTAATGTGTGACTTCGAAAACATTTCTTTAGAGTGTTTTCGTGGAGAAGCAGTTTTATTTTTTATTGTAAAGACTAAAAGTGGCAGGTTTCTCATAAAAATTATATTTGGAAATAATATTGTAAAGAATAACATTTTTAAACACCAATTATTACTTATTAAAGTACTCATAAGAATTTACAAGTCTTTGTAAATTCTTATATTATTCTTTGAAACATATCTGTCTAGATATAGACATATTATATAGATACATAATTAGCATAATTTGAATTTTAATTCAAACAAACTTAATGATAAAGCATAATTTAAAAATGACTTGCTTCTTACTTACATTAACGTTTATTAATAAAAGTAACTAAAACAAAATACTTAGATTATATGTTTTGTTATTTATACACATAAGTGCATTTATGACAGCCAAGTACCTTGTAAGTGTGTGTACTCATAAATGAACAGACCTTTGAATTCCTGGTCACATTTTCCGAGCTGCACACACGGTCACATAAATTAAGTGACACAACACTAGTTAAAACGAAACTGGAAGGTACGACAAAAAATCAGCGGCGAGACGCGAAATTTCATATGCTGCTTGCAGCTCAGATACGCTGAGTCGCTCCAATTTCATTCTGCACAAAGCGACGAACTGTTTTGTTGGTTTTAATTGTGTGATTGCGTACAGTTTACCAGTAAACATTTTCTTTCTTTCTTTGTTGTAAACCTTTATTAACTTTTAATAATCATTTAATAACAGGTGAAAAGATGAACAAAACGATAAACACCTTGGTGAAGCGAGATGTATATTTTAGCCATCTGGATAGTCTTTCTAATGGCTATAGTGCGTTTTCAATAATTTCATAGAAATACATACATAAATGACCATTCGTGTACCAAATAAAACGTCTAACCACGTCTGGAAAAATACATACGATGTGTACATAAAAAATAGGAAAATTTACTTAACCCCTTACCGCATGGCGTCACATATCTGCACAGCAAAGTTTTTTCGTATTCATTTAAATTTGTCAAATTATTTTGCAATGGCAATTTCGTAATATAAAGCCGGAAATACGTGTTGACGTTTTGTGACAGTTACCTAGTCTTCTCTATGAAAAAAAAGCACAAAACTCCGTTTGAATTCGAACATTGGTACAAGATGAGTTGCTCCGTGTTTGATTTAGTGTTTCTCATGTTCGCATGAATATTATACTGCATGGTTTTTTCTATATGAATGAAGCAACTAATTGAGAACTCATATTGACAAAAAAGATTTTTGTGTATGTGTTAGTTTCCAATATTTCAGTCATTTTGCTACGATTCATATCTGAGACGTTATGCAGTATCACCTACAACTTTCATAGCATATGTGGGACGATATGCATTATGAGGAAAAAATGACCTAATTCATATGAAACAATATGCAGTAATACTTTAATTGTTTGTTTTTTAACAGTGTATTGTAATGTAAGTAAAACTAATTGTGACGTTCTTCGTCTAAGGTGTTGTATTACTCTGCTTACAGAACGAATTGTTGACTCTTTTACATTTGATTTCTGCAGACACGGTGCGCATATTTCGATATAGCCAAATCATAATGCTAGGGTATTATAGGATCAAAGTGAGATCAAAGAAGTGGTATCTACGAGTTTTCTTCCATATTGTGGACCTGGTGTGCGTCAATGCATGGGTCCTGTGGAGAAAGTCGCACCAAGAAGAATACTTACCCCTCCTTGATTTCAAGTTGGCAATTGCAGAAGTTTTGACGAAAAAAGAGTCGCAAATATTTACTCCTCAAATTCGAGGGCGACCAGCTAATGAAGAACAACTACCGTTGCCAAAAAAGGTTAAACTTAGAATCAACTTACCAGCACGAGATGTAGCGAAAGATGATTGTCATCACTTCCTCGACTGGACTACGAGCCGCCAAATGTGCCAGAATGATTGCGGCAAACAAACCTACATATCGTGTATCAAATGTCATTTATGTATTTATGTATTTATGTCTAAATAAAGACAGGAATTGTTTTTTAGAATTTCATGCACCTGGAAATTAAAATATGTGTGAGGCTGTTGTTTTATAAAATTTACTACACGTTGTCCCATTTTGGGAAGCATAAGTTTTTTTAGCAAAGAATGCATATTGTCCCATTTATGTATCATCGTTATTTTCGCTTATAAAAACTTAATTACTGGTTTATTATTTTTTAAATATTGTTTTTAGATTCCCTGGATGTATATCTGTCACTGCATTTATATCTGTCACTATCTGTTTTCGGATAAATTTAAAATTCCATGCAGTAAGGGGTAAGAACTTATCATTCTTTAAAGCAAATAAAAATTAATTAAAGTTTGGGGTACTTCAAAACTTGTTTTTTTATTAAATCTTTTTTAAGCACTAGCTTGCGTTCTAGCGCAAAGGAGTGACGTGACCAATTCCTAGAAAAAGTTTAATGTACCTTAGTTTAATGTAAGTACATTTTTATTTTTTTTATTTTACCCGCTTTCGATTACAAGCCGATTAATATGCCAAAAAGTGTATTAATTAACCGCCGTTGTTAAGTTCCCGCATGATTAAGAAGCCATAGTACACCTCCAGCCGCAGCACCGCGCCGCAGAGAGGCATTCGAGACGCCACTACTTCTGCACCTGATATTAATTTCCCTAAGGACGTATAAATTTTGTCCCGAGCACGCGTGGCGACACACTGGGCTCCTTTATGAACGAACTGGAGCGAGAGCTTAAACTATGATTAATTTGTACTTTAGACATTCTGTTTTATGTTACGTTCGAAAAATTTGGTTTTTCGGTTTATTGGTAGAGAGGGGAGTGAAGTCTAGGAAGCGCATTAAAATAAAAGAATAATATTCCTGAACGCCTCGGTGCCATATTTTTAAAATGTAACTGATCCTGTAAACGACTATATTGAGAGTGGTCACTGCAACTTCAGTACTTATGCCTTGTAGTTTAATTAGACAGCAATGCAATAAAAGGCTGCTTGGTGCTGAAATAGGTATGATACGCCAGTAAAATTTTGGGCAGCCTTTTTTAACAAATTTTTTGCTGTTATGTGGTGTTAGATGGTACTGTCATCCTCTTCCCTCGTCCAGCCACTAAAGGCCTGACGTAGGTAGGAGAGGGGTCCCAACTAAAAAACCTAGAAGGTACCATCTATTTTATGCCCTGTTGGCTCGGGATCACGAATGGCAAGCACCAAATAAAGTCCTAACACTTGACGTATTTACAAAACAAACGGAACACGCAACACATGATAGTTGGCGCGCTTCGTTTGTGCGAAGGGCGCGGGCTCTTGGAGCTCCGGGGCTCCAGGGGCTCCGAGGGCCGCGGCTGCCGCTGCACGTGACCGGCAACGCAAGCGGTCGCGCGACGGCGAGCGATCGCTCCGGTTACGTGTGTAATCTCCAGTGTTGATTGTCTGGAGGCGAGGTGACGCAGCCCACTTCATAAACTGTGTGTGTAGATTGTCTTGGAATCTTTTTTTTGCTTTCATACCTCATTTCTTGGAGGAGAAATGTCCTTCCTCTCACCACTGAAGAATAGGCTATAATTTATCTGTAACTGTCAGGAATAAAATGCTACTAGCTGTCATTGTTTTTTTTTATCATTTAAATGTTTGCATTCAAAATGCAATATGTAGTAACAAAATGAAATTTTACTAGAAAACATCAACCGGGAAGCTCGAGTGGGAATCGAACCCTCGACCTTGGGCTAACCGGTCTAATGCTCTTACTGCTGAGCTACCGTGACCCCTTTGTAGTATTGTTTTTCTTTACATAAAATGTTGGTAGGTACTAGCTACTACCAGGAGGAGTTACAGGGCCCCGCTGGGAATCGACCGGATCTCTTGTTGCGAGATTGGTGGTTTAACCACTATACTAAAAGGTAGGCAGAAAGAAATATTATTATTTTTTGTTAGTATCATCTCGGCGTATGGCAAAAACGAAGAAAAGCGGATACATTCCTAAAAACTAGGTTTTATACAGAACGGGAGCGAGTCGGTGCTGTAGTGCGACAATTCGGCGCGCACCGCCGCCCGCGACCCTTTCCAAGTGCGACTCGTAAATATTCAAGGTTACATTCGAGAACAATTTTTTTCTGAATTTACTCGTCGCTCGACGGCGAGGCCACGAAATAGGCGTCGCGACGTCAACAATCAATTACTACCAAACTGAACCAACAACGGTAGTGAAACGATTCTTTTATTAATTAATTCTTTCGCTTTTATTGTGATCAGGTGAGGTGAAGACTTAGCGTTTCTTCGTTGTGGAAAAAAATATAATAGTAATTGTGGTGCAACTCTAAATATTGGATTACAGTAAGCTCTCAAGCAAATAATTTTGAGACCAATTGCCGTAAGCCGTGTTTCGAGATAAGTTGTTGAAGTTGAAGTTTAAAAACGAAAGGCAACAACGTGAGTTGCCGCAGAATAAAAAATTCAAATTAATAAGACACTTGTATACGTTTGCGCTGTTATTATAGTTTTCAATATCAAATGTGTCAACAAGCTGAGTCAGTTAAGGTGGTCAAGAACTAAAACCGGACCAGATAGTATACGAGCTTCATTAACACCTAGATAGTGAGCGGATGTTTTGAATGAACACCAGTTTATTTTTATGTCCTCACTGCTGGGGCACGTGACAACCACAACGCGGGCCCAGTGCGTATTGACGATTGCTAATGCAGCCGGGACTTTTATTTCCCCACTGCGCCATCGACTTACTCCATTTTGAATAAACATTATAAATTAAGAAGGCCAATCACCCGTTGCAAACAGTGCAGAAAGGCCCGCTCGTTTCGTTGCCGCGTCCTAAATAAGTTTGTAATATTATCATTGTTTCCGCGCCCCGTGCGGTCCCCGGGGAGCGCCCTCATTTGAATACACCCGTTTATTGTGCCCGAGTTTTTCTTCTTTTCGCTGTTTTCCCCCGAATTATCGAATAATATTTCTTCACCGTTTGAGCTTGTTATCCCGGTGTTGTTTTAAGGCTTCGGCCGACGGTTAAGTTGCAAAGATAAGGGTCGGTGGTGCATTTCTTCTATCTTTAGTAGGTATATTTTGTAGTCACCGGCGGACTTGCCAATAAGGATTTAATTATGATATTATTCGGATTATTTTTAAGGACTTTGAAAGGGTTTGATTTGAATATATTGTCGCAGCCAACTGGTTGAAATAGTCGTTCAATTGCACGATTAGCCGAGTGGCTGAACCCAACGTTCAACAGTACAGCTAGATGGGGTCTGGTCAAATGTTATTTTTTATTATATATGGGATCGCAGAAAATTTTGCATACTAATCTCCAAACTTCAGTATGAAGATGGCATTAAAAATAATTATGATGATAGGGTAACTGGGACATTAACTGTATTCTAAATAATTTAGTAACTGTCTTATTAACATTGCAAAATAGCCGTGAAATTATAATAAAACTAATGATTAATTTCATAATCGCGCAATTTAAATTCACTTGAATTGCTCGTAGATAAGTAACTCCATTATTTGTAACTTCTAAGTAACACTGAGAACTTATTTTTTATTTTGACTTTTTTCACGTCACCGCCACTCACAACGAGGAAAAAACACCAGAACTAGCGCCGCGGTGGCGGAGAATATTAATATTGCGGCGACTTTTAAGTGAGCCGTGATGTTGAATGTTTTAAACACTATAATGATTCAACTAAACACTAGTATAGTTGAATAGCGATATTTTAGCCAGTTGGCTGCAAGTCTGCGACATATACAAATTTGTGAATTCTGACGCAGCAATGGGTCGGGAGCGGGAGGAGCTCGATGGCGCAGTGGTTAACGCGCCCGGTCTGCGAGTGCTGAGGTTAAGCAACTTTCGCAAAGGCCGGTCATCGGATGGGTGATCAAAAATTTATCATCTCGAGCTCCTCCGTGCTTCGGAAGGCACGTGAAGCCGTTGGTCCCGGCTGCATTAGCAGTCGTTAACAACCACCAATCCGCACTGGGCCCCCGTGGTGGTTTATGGCCCGTTCTCCCTATCCATCCATAGGGAAGGCTCGTGCCCCAGCAGTGGGGACATAAAATGAGCTGATGATGATGATGATGAATGGGTCGGGACTAAAAAGCTTCTCCCTGCTTCAAAAAGCACGTCAAACTGCCGCTATTGTAAGATAACATTTGTTAAAGCCGACTCAAATTTGGGCCAAAGTGGTTACTCAAATTTAAGATTTAGATTCGAGTTAAGTCCTGATCTCCCTATCTACGTACCATACCTACAGGGTATTTAGTAATATATATATAATCCCGAAACATAGTCACGCAACCAAGTATAAATAACAACGTGATAACATACAAAATCATATTTATGGAAAGTTACTTTTCCATACAAACACTCAAATTTATTTTATTTCATTATTTTTGTTCAACCCTTACATATTTTGACATCTATTTCGTTTGGGCCATTAGGTTGTCGACCACGGACAATGTATTAGCTAAACCTAGGGTTGTTACTTTGCAATTTTATCATATACCATTATGGTGCTTTTCAGGTATGTTTATAACTTTCCAGGGTTCTATGCTTTGTGCACTATTTGCCATATTCAGGATTATACAGGTATTACCAAACACCCTGTATAATATGTGTGATCCTCATGGCTTTTATAAGAAGACCTGTCTCGCTTTTACAACTTCAAAAATACTGTTTTATCAGCTGCTTTAGGAGGTAAGACCCCCCTAAGTCTTTATAATTATATGTCTCTTTTATTTTTTTTATTTATACAGCGTGTTAGTTAACACGAGGGACATATTTAATCCTATGGTAGGTTATGCCTGGGTAAACATAAATAAATAAAAAATACGGCGCCGACTGCCCGCGGCGGGTACGTGCTGGGGCACGCGCCTCGGGGCGGGGATGAAGGCGTCGCCTCGCGGGGTGCGTGCGGTGTGCAAAGCAACAGCAGCAAACCTTTCGGCATTCGGCATGATCTATCGGCGGCGCCGCGCTCCGCCGGCGCAGTCAGTCGGCACATATTTGATCTTTTCCCGCGCAATACGCTAAATTATTTATTAGGATTAGGATTTATCTGTAACTGTCAGGAATAAAATGCTACTAGCTGACATTGTTTTTTTTTATTATTTAAATGTTTGCATTCAAAATGCTATATGTAGTAACAAAATAAAATTTTACTAGAAAACATCAACCGGGAAGCTCGAGTGGGAATCGAACCCACGACCTTTGGCTAACCGGTCCAATGCTCTGACTGCTGAGCTACCGAGACCCCTTTGTTGTATTGTTTTTTTTACATAAAATGTTGGTAGGTACTAGCTACTACCAGGAGGAGTTAAAGGGCCCCGCTGGGAATCGACCGTATCTCTTGTTGCGAGATTGGTGGTTTAACCACTATACTAAAAGGTAGTATTTATTAGGATTATGCAAAAAAATAAGAATATTTTTTTAATGAATCGGATCGGGAATCGAATACCTAATGTCCTCCCTTACTATGTTCCTTGGTTTAACTAACAAGCTGTATATTTTCATAAGCTTTAAAAGAAACATCTTAACATCAAACATCATAATATTTTGGATAAAGTTCAAAATGTTATAAAGATGTTTATTATGTATTATTAAGAAACATCTTTATTATATTTTGGATAAAGTCCAAAATATTATAAAGATGTTTCTTATACCAAAAATTTACAGTAACTAGAGTATTATCGTCGCAATAGCTCGCGGGTAAGTTTTGCGCATTATTCGCGACACAACCTTTGAAGCGAATCCTATCGGACGTGGCCTTTAAGGCGCGGTACAGACGGCTGCACATCGACCTATCCAAAACTGTCAAATTTCTTCAATACATATTCAACCATATGCCCGAGACAAAAAGTTCAAAGTATATTGGGGAAATGTGACAGTTTGTGGTAGTCTAATGTGAGACTATAATAGGAGCTATGTGTGATGTATTTTGTAGTTCAAGAAAAGCTGAACTAAAATTAAGGTTGTTCACCTTAATTTTGCTGAACAGACCACCTAGACAAGTGGCATAACACTAGTACAATAGAAATGGAATAATAAACGTTTGGGATTGACATAAAGCCAATGAAACTTTATGTATACTTACTATCGTTGGCGTATGTCATCCCATACGAAAATCATTATACGAGTATTCCATTATGCTGTTAGCATTATGCCAATTGTCTAGGGCTGCAGAAATAGCAATAAAAAGTTTACAAGTTTTCGGGTCATTCATTATATACCAAATTAACCTTGTTAATCAAATTGTAATTTAGCACTTCCAGAATAACTAGTTAAAAGCACTCAATAGGACTGCGCCCTTATGCCCTCTCGATAATATCATGTCCGCTTTTGTAAACATTTCGTACTATTCAAATCGTCTTAAAGGGCATCTTTCAAGGACGCCTTTGTAAATTCACATCGATAATTTTAAAGAGCTTCAGCTTCCTTATATTGTTAGATAGCATTTTACCTGCGACTTCGTTCGCGTGGATTTGAGATTCCAAAAAGATTTTTTTTTAATCAAAATTAAATATATTCTATGTTATAAAATGTTCAAAATAATTTTTAACGCAAATTTTGTTGCGAACAAATTACAAAAACACAAATGTTGAAAAAGCCTATGTTATTCACAAAGTATACCAACTCTACTAGTGAAAGAGTTTTTTGGAATTGGACCAGTAGTATCATAGATTAGCCCCGTCATACAAACAAACAAACAAACAAAGTCACAATCGTTACTTCTTTATTAATAGTATAGATTAAGGCAACATTTAAAATAATATATCTTTACGTATCAGCTAAGTTTATCATGTATATTCTTCTTCGCATATCGAACGACTTGTTGTAGTTTCAACAATAAACTGAAGCTCCTTTCTCCGCTCTGTTTCTTTACACACAATATTAAGTGCATAATGAAACTTTGAAGCGTAATGGTAAAAGTGTATATAATATTAAAAATTCGTATAACGGAAAGCATTTACATTCGGAAACAGTCCTACAGCTTTCACAGAATTTTAATTTGAAACATAAAACAGAAAACTGTTAAAACTGTATGATGTTTTACTTTCTTGTTTCTAAAAGTAATGTTTAACTTATTTCAAAATTTTGTTATCTCATTTTTGTTTGTATAAGTTGTGTGTTCAAAATTAATGTTTATTTTTCGTTTTTTATAAATGTTTATAACATGCACTCACAATGCTTAAAAATTCGACTTAAGTAAGACTGTCTACTGTCTTTCTGTGTTACTGTTATAAAAAATATTATGCTATATACATAGGAAACACAATATATAGGACAACACATAGGATACCACTTAAGGCTCCGTCTAGTCTCGTCAGACACTATAATGTCTGACGAGACTAGACGAGACTAGCGTCTAAACGCTTGTGGCGTGAATACGTCAATATTAAAACTTAAAGACGGCAAGTCACGTTCGCGTACTTGTACGGTGTACCACAGAAAAAACTTTAAAAGGAAATAAAAAGCTCTCAGATACTTCGACAATTTCTAAGAAGTATAATAATAACAATATTTTTCCTCGACTCTGTTGACAGTGGAGCTTTAATTTCCCTTTTCACTGGCAGAACGCTCATGTTCCTTTTATATTACACAATTTCGTCATGAAAAGGTAATTGTTGTAAGCGAAAGTATTTACAAACGTCACAAAATTGGCGTCTTATTTTCCTTGGAGAGAATATTAAACGGCAGGACTCGGCTAAACGTTTGTTGTCTGACGTCAGCGCGTTGAGGATTTTTTTAAATTTTATTACTGTTCTGGTACTTGAGCATTTGTATATCTATAGTGTTGAAATGAAATGCTTCATACGGACCTTCAGTTTTTCATTTGAGGCAGAAGCTATTTCGTATAAAAATTTGATCACAAGCGTCTATTCATGTTCCCTTTTTGTAGTATCTTTAAGATTTTACTCATCTGGCTTAACTATGAAACATGTGGAGATGATACCAAGAGTATCTTGTCGGGAGCAGCTAGCGCGTTTAGGCTGCAATGCTTTACTTGCAAAGCTCCTTTCGTTATGTCATAATATTACCAGAAATTGTCTATTCAATGTCTCTGCTTGCTAAATGCTTCGGAAGGCAAGTTAAGCCCGTAGTCCAATTCAATTCAATAACTTGATTGTACCCCTTTTGTATAACACTAGCTGTGCCCTGCGGTTTCACCCGCGTTAATTAGCGACTGTTCCACACCTATTAGTCATAGCGTAATGTAATATAGCCTATAGCCTTCCTCAATAAATGGACTATTCAACACAAAAAGAATTTTTTAATTCGAACCAGTAGTTCCTGAGATTAGCGCGTTCAAACAAACAAACAAACAAACAAACTCTTCAGCTTATTAATATTAGTATAGATGAGCTGTTACACTACTGGGATATCATAAGACCTTAGAGCTTGAATGAAGCTTACCTTCATACCGTTTGTATGGAGTTTACCATCCGCCGTCTCCTAATTTTGTATTTTGTTTACGACATTTTGAAAGAAAATAAATGACTCTCGTTTGTTGTTGAAAGATGCCAGTCGTTGAAACCCAAGAACTTGCATTGAGCCAGCGAGTAATCCCAATGTTCTGTAGTCTAAGATCAGAGCCTTACAGATGGAAGTTGACGCGCTGATGTCAAAGGAAATCATCATCAATCCTTTGTCTTACATTAGCTGTATCGTCTTCCCGTCGACCTCCCATGATCCACCATGACCGTAGCTCATCAGAATGCTATTAAGGTAATATGCAATCAAATTCCTAATGACGCAATCCAACTTACTCCCCCCAGCTAATAACGTGAGTCGTATAAACCGGTATGAAGTTAAATAATTAGCGTGCGAAGGCCCGGGAGGGGGTGGTAAGGGGAGGGCGAGGGGGGGGGGGGCACATCGCAGGCTGCTGATTGACAAACTGAGCAGCCGACGTAATTAGTTCACTGAATACACTCGATGCAAGCACCGTGTTACACCGTCCCTCCGTCCGGTGGAGGCGCGTCATAAATCTGTCCCCAAGATCCCCCTGCGAATTCAACCCTGCAATCGTCATAATAATATCAACAAACAATGTTCTTTAGTATTGTTTCTCTTTGCGAAAAAATTATGATACTATAACTACCAAAGTAAGTAAAATCCTCTTGCTAGGGCGACGTCATTTTGCACTGATCTGTTTAGCTATTTGAAACAATACATTAGCATACCTCACTGAACTACGAATGGCAATATTAAAAAGAAAAAAAACAAAACATATAGAAATACCAGGTTAAAAAAAATTGTTTTGTGTTCATAGCAGTACTGCAATACTTGTATTCATATTCATAATGTTTTATAAACATCATTTTTGTATACAAAACGCTGTGTTGTTTAATGTGTATGTGTGTAGTATCTATTCCATCATGAATAACGCTGTTTGTGAGCGTACGCCTGCACGTACTGTTTGTACGGCTTCCCTCCGCTCGGGCCGCCCGCCCCGCTCGCGCCGGTGTGCGCGCCGCCCGTTCGCCGTGTTTGTTGTGCCGCTGCCTGTACACGCAGCCGCAGCACAAATCGTCCGCTTTGCATACATCTCCGATGCAGCGGCGTCTTCGGGAATAATGTACGTTATTGCGCAATTGTTGATTCCATGGGAGTTCCAGGTAACGTTCTGTATGAAACATGGTACTCGTTTTACGAGTTTTAAAGTGTAGCTTATATACTTTCCCACAGCTGGGCAACGGCTTCCATCAATGGAATTAAGTCATCGCTACAATTGATGGGTATTTAGCTTGTGCAAAATGTTCTAAATCTTGATCCCGGTGCATAAAACCCAGTTTATTAAATGTAATAAATAATAAAAACATTTATCAAGGAGTCAAGTTCTAATGTATTATATTAGTTATACAAATAATAGTTCTGCTAGCAAGTTGTTCGTAAGCTGTGTGTGTAAGCATGTTTGAAGCTCCGAGAAACATCTACACTCAATAACACATCGCAGTTAAGTGGCGGTACATCAAGCGCGTGGCCGCGCGGGTAGTGCCGCCATCCAAACTACGATACAGCGGTATTCCCCATCGGCGCGCTCTGTGTTAGGCACTCCCGACACAGTGAAGGCGAGTTAGCGAGCAAGGTTCTATTATTAAATATTATTTATTTATATAGATAAAATTACATCAAACAATACTTACAAACCATAGCGATGGTATAAGTAAATGAATCAATTGCACAATGTAAAAAATGCAATTAGAAAGTATTAATACATGGAACACCAATACACACAATGGTATCACTAGTTTGAAAGACAACTTTCTGTATGTTAACCCGTGTATAACCGTGTGTAACAAGACTACAATTATTAATGAGCATAAAAGTATTCAATTCAACTCAATTCAAATAGTTTATTATTTATTTATTAATAACATTTATACCACATGTGTATGTGGTATAAATGTTATAACAACATTTTTTCAAGTGCCTTATACATGAAAATAAAAAATGAAATGTTAGGGCATTGCAATTATTATTATGGTTATCTATCTATATACATAAAAATTAATTGCTGTTAGTTAGTCTCGCTAAAATCTCGAGAATGGCTGGACCGATTTGGCTAATTTTGATTTTAAAATATTTGTGGAAGTTCAGAGAAGGTTTAACCGGTGAGAAAATAAAAAAATAAATAATAAGTAACGAAAAATACTAAAAACAACAATTACATTTTCCAATACAAAATGTTCCTAGCTGTGAAACACTTGATGTCTTTTGTCTTTTTACAAATAAAAAACTGTCACTTGGTTGTCAAATATTTATTCAGAAATAGGTGATACGAAGTTCACCGGGTTATCTAGTTACCGATTAAAATGAACAAAAACAAAATAACAGCTATTTGTTTTAAATGTCTGTTTTTTATACTCGTATTTTAATTACACCCTATAATACCTGTATTTTTTTTGATTGCGTAGCAAACTTTTGGTGTACAGACGCCTGCACATCAACCTGCATAAAGCTGTCAAATTCCTTCAATACATTTTCAACCATATAATTAAGGCATAAAGTTTAAAGTCTATTCAGAAAATTTGACAGTTTGTGGTAAATCATGTTTTGGGTTGTATTCAGATATTTTAACAATTCTAGCTATAATTATTAAGCGTTATGGAATGTTTTTAAAAACTGTTTTTGTGTATGTAATAATTTGTGTATGTAAGATATGTCGATTTCTGCGAAATTAACAAAAAACCTTACATAAAAACAGCTATTGTCCGGCCACACATTAGTGGAGTATTTTTTTGCATTTTAACTGTTACATAATGTTCGACCAGGTCCAATTTACAGTACCTAAATTACAAATAGGAAAAAGTCACAACATTTTATCTATTAAGGTACGCTCAACTGCCGTCCCCGCTCCCGCTTTCACTTACCACCCCGACCCCCGCCCCACACAACAAATGAATGGCAATCGCGAAGAGATTATAGCAATTGAGAAGGGCCCGAAGTTCGGCGCTTAGTGGAACTTGGCTGGAATCAGCGTCTCAGGCGCGGGTGATGTAGCGGCCGATCAGCGGGACTTATTGGCGGGGCTTGATGTATTGTTTGTGGTGGGGATTACGGGGGCTTCTGCAGCTCACTGGTGGGGGAAACACTTGTTTTTGCAATGGTTTTATGGGTCTTCAACTGTTTCAGAGGCGTTCTGAAAACCTATTCGAACTGCACCAATAGTAGTCCTCATGATAATAATATTAGTAATGGGTAATAGTAATATCTACTACTGTGTGGCATTGAATAAATATATTTTTTTTCATTTCATTTCATTCTATTAATATTTGCATTCTATTCCTCCTAGATACCAACGCTGTTAGAAAGAAAGAAAGAAGAAAGAAAATAAATTTTTATTTGGTTCATAAAACTAAATAAAAAAAATACATCACTATATTACACAAGTTTAGAGGTTCCAGAACTAAAAAGGCAACCGCTCAGCATGTGTCATGATCTAAGGAGATCCCCAGGCCACAACGCTGGTATTCTGCGGAAGCCGTAACTAAAACAAAATAAACTAAAACTAATATGAAAAGAGGTGGGCACCAGACACGCAAAAAACATTGGCAATACCCAAATACAACGTGCGTGTGTGCGTGTGTGTGTGCGTATGTGCGTATGTGTGTGTGCGTGTGCATAATAACTGTTTATCGCGTAGCACGACTTTTCATTTACTGGAAATTTGCATTTGGATGGACATTTAAAAGCACCAATAGATTTGCAGTTTCTTATCGGCGGCGGTAGGTTGTTCCAGCATTTCGTGGCAGAGTATCGAAAACTAGTTAGCTATCTATTATTATTCTTATTTTATAAAAATAAGAATAATAATAGATAGATTAGATTAGATTAGATTAGATTATTTATAAATATTTAGTAGCTTATTTTAAAAGTCCATAAATTTGGTAAAATAACACTTGAAGAAACATAGACTTTTACAAATGAATGTTTATTTAAACCATTCTGAAAGACATTAGGTACCTACTCCATCATTTTTCAAGTACCTACATAAAACTTTATATTGACCTGTCTTGAAACAGTTATTGGCCTTTTAACATGCAATGTAACTTACACAAACAAAATAGTTATTTAACGACTATCTACTGTCCGTAAACATTATTTACAATCATTGTCTAGACTTCACATTCGAATGTTTTAGTGTTTCAAATTTTATAGACAGTTACATAAAAACCTTTCATTTTTTTGTTGTTTAGTTTTTATGGCCGCGAAAAGTCGACATGTTATTAGAATTCGACGAAGAAGTATATTAACTGCATGAAATAACATAATTGGTATTTACCATTTACATATAAAATTGCCATTTTGAAGAACTTTGGAAAATTTCAAATTATGTTATTTATTCTTGATAACTGTTTTGATTTTTCAGATTTAAGTCGCATTGACATGTTAAAATACAAGAAACTATGAATATAGGTAGTACCTTAGTACCGTCGCTCGTGGTAACCACGCGGTGAAAACAACATGGCACGCAACATAATAATATACATTTTTATAGAAATTATATATTTTATTAATAGTAGGTACTCGTACTATAATGTTTAGTATTATTGTAAATTTAGTAGCATCTGGGTATCTATTTTTTTGTATTTTATTTTATTATAGAGAGAAGACAAAATTCACAGTCATCGAGGACAAATAAATTATAAATTACAACAATAACATAACTTAAGATTTAAATAAAAAACTTTTACAGTTCTACTCTCTCTTAATTTTACACTTATTTGGTTTTATTTTTAGTTTATCCTGACGTTTCAAACCCTTTGAAGGGTTTTAGAAAACCATATCAAAGTAAAGAGTTAAAGTCCATCGCAATCTTTAACTTATACATTCAGTTCTTATCTTTATTATATATCTATTATGTAAAAAAAAATTAAGTTTTTTATGCTATATTGCAAAGCGAAAGAATGTAAACAGCCACATCACCACTTAACTTTAGATTCACATTTACATCGCTTTGTAGTCGCTACTTGAGTGATAAAGAGAAATGAAATAACACACAATGAAATACACAACGAGAAATGTCGTCCTCTAAATTAAGATGAAAGCCTCGTACTGCGGCACGTAGCAAAACTGTAGCATTGTCGCGCAAAAAACAGGCAATTCCATATAGAGATCGCGCGACCCGTGTCAGCGGACGGCCGACACAGACGGATAGATTAACGTAAGCCGACGGCCGAACGGCTGCGAGGGAATGTGCTTACCATAACAAAAAATATGTTATCCAATAAATATAAAACGTTGTAAAGTTTTTAAAATAAAATGCTCTCCAACACAAGTTTTGTCTTTTAAAACATGGGGTCCTTGTGTTATCCTAGTGGGGCCTGCTGAGGTTCCCTTTTTGAGTAGCTTTTATTATAGTATTACTCACTACTAATGCAAATGGGGTTCTAATTACGAGGGGAGAAAAAAAAACGAACGAGCCTTACATTAGTCGCATATGATGTGTAACATTTGACATCTCACCTTAGTAATAAGCAATTTTAATATTATATTCTAAAAAAAATGGGTCAGGTACTACATCATTTTATAACTATAAAATAAATGCAGTAAATACTCATTAGAAGAAATTTGACATATCAAAATGACCTTTGATAGTCAAATGACACAATATGTCACATATAATAATAATATGTCATGTTCATAATATCGATTTTAAATTAGCAAAATGACGCGCGCTTGCGCACTTCCCCGACTTCCTGTTACACTGTTACACATACTTCCGTCTCATTTCACGAAATCACTCCCACAAATTGCTTATATATATATAAAATAAAATATCGGCGTGAAACAATGGCACTCGTTGCTGTTGTGTTTCGTCCGCTGAGTGAAAGTACCAGGGGCCCATCTCTCACCCCTCCCAATTCATAATCCCTTCTCAAGATCTAACTCTTTCCTCAAGGCCGGCAACGCATCTGCGATTACTTTGGTTTTGCGGGTGTCCATGGGCGGCGGTGATTACTTTCCATTAGGTGACCCGCCTGCTCATTTACCTCCTTTTAATATACCTAAAAAAAAAGTAGAGCGAAGTTATTTGCCTACTCATCGATAAAAAATATGTAATCCTCCTAACCTGAGACGTACTAAACCTTTTTTATGTAACAGCCGACAAACGAACATGTAGCCTGTTTGAAAGACACAGGCTACCGCAGCTCAAGCATGCTCGCGACACCATCATTAACTGCACGCATTGGCGTCCCTGAAGCTTCGGTTCTGTTGTTTTCCTAAAGTAAGGTATAATATGTCCCGTTTCCGACCTCGGAGACTTGAAGGGTTGATTCTTGGCATCATTTTATTTATTAAAAAAAATAAAAGTAGGTAAACGGGCTGCTTTTTTCAGTACGTGGTACGACAGATTTTTTTAAAAAAAGTTTGTCTTTTAAGTTAACATTATTTATACCTACTTTAAAAAAAGGTTTGCATGAAAAAGTCTTAAGAAACAATATGTAATTTTTAAACAGTTTAAAGAGCTACGAAAAGATTATGAGCTATTTTATGAGCATAGAACATCCACATCCGACGCTATAGCTATTTTAAGGTACACACGTTCTTGTGGACATTAATTAAATATTGAAATGGCTGCCATTGCTAGGGGGTGTCAGTTGCACCCCTAATTTTATTTTTTAAATAAATAAAATGATGCCAAGAATCAACCCTTAAAGTCTCCGAGGTCGGAAACGGGACATATTGTATAGCCTATAATTACTCGTACTATACCACTGCTTGGCTAAGGTCTTCATTATTGAAATCAAGGCATCGCTACAATTGATAGGTATCATGGTATGGTATGGTATGGTATGGTAAGTCAATACTTAACCATCACGCTTGCCAAATACGGGTTGGTGATCACAAACCCAGGCTTCGCATCGACAAATCCGAAACATACGTTGCCCGATCTGGGAATTGAACTCAGGATCTTCGGGTATCGGGCCGAGCGCTTTACCACTAGGCCACCGATATGTTTGCTTAAGCTCCTATATTCTATAATTTATCTGATTCTATTTCCTTTCAAATCGGAACATAGCAATTTTGACCACGTTGTTTTAGCGACAGATATAGGTATCAGATTGGTCGCCATTTAGACAGATTATGGGCATGATCCTACCATCAAACAATATATTTTATATAACAATGTTTAATATCACCCACACATAAACATTATTTCTATTCATTCAAACGATAACTTGCGAAAGTACATATCAAATCAAACAAGTTTATGCAGTATAAGCAAGAGTTTAAGATTAAATTGAAATGGTAATATTAATAAAATATGTTCATACGTAGGTAAAGCTTAGTTAAGCAGTTTAGGGAACTTGCAAGTGAATTCAATTTAGATTAGTAAATGCGGAGTCAGTATAAAAATATATGCGCAATTATGATGTTGTATTTGACATCTTATATCTTGTAATATGAATATTTGTATAATATTACAAAGCGTCACGTGTATTTTAGCATCACAATTGGTTAAACTGTTCTGGAATTGTATTAAGTATTAAACTTTCGTTTTTTATTAATTTTTCTCCTATGCATTCAGGTAGAGAAGTATAATTTAATATTCTAAACATAAATCATTGACAAGCCAAGAATGCCTTAATTTCATGTTTACTTCAATACTTTTTTATGAAAATGGGTATCTACGTCATCAGTAAATACGTGTTATTTACAAACGTAAGAATTTAAGCGACACAACTCTAACAGCAAATAATGTGTGAGCAAATGTAAGAGAATATCTTTGCTTGAAAGCAGCCGCGGAAAGGTGGCGAGACGCCGGCGCACTGTGGGCTAGTATCTGGCTTTCATAGACATCTTATCCTTACATTTGAAATGTCCACTTTTGAAACTTGCATAATTATGTTTAGGTAGATCAGTTGGCCTACTATTTTTAAATAAAAAGACGTTGCACCTGTAGTTCTGTCATAGATATAAAAAATGCAGAATAATTAAGGGATTAACCTCTTGAAAAAGAATTAAGCGATAGCGGTGATAATTATATTTTTTCTGCAAGCATCAAAAGAGGACATTACAAAAGTCAGCATGAGATAAGAGATGTTTATGAAAGCCGGATTCCAGACCACAGTGTGGCGGGGCGGGGGCGGCGATGAGGCGTGTGCGTCGCGCGGCGCATCCGACTTGCTCTAGTTGCAATAAAACTTGCCTCTGGTGAAGTAGCTGCTACTTCGGTGGGGTCCAAGTAATGGGGTACGGGTGATACTTGAATACTAAAGTTTACGCAGACACTACACATTGAAATTAAATAGTTTTTAAGAATCTACAGTAAAACACGTAACTAGGGACCCTGTGATGTACTGGGCTCAAAACGTAAAAAAATCAATGTTAAATGATTTAAATGATTCGTAAAAAGGGTTGCATTTAAATCTGGCGTTACTCGTTGCAGAACCGTTAAAGTTATTATCAACTAATGGAATCATGCGTTATTTTGCGGAAATCCCTGGTACAAAAAAATGTAATTGAAAAAATATATAGGGTAATAACTCACTCGTTTATCCAGCTTGGGTGCAGCACGTATGCACCGCCATGCCCGCAAATGTATGCAAATGCGGAAGAAACAATGGATGCAAGCGAATATGCACACCAACACCGATGCCCGACACGTGTTTCGCCCCTCCACGGGGCATCATCTGGAGCTGTTGACTGGTCGAGAGCTGTGCACCGACTGATACGGCAACTTTTTTTTTTTTGGAGAGAGATTGCTGATTTCTTCAGACGGCATTTTCAGCTTCACCAGCAAGCCGTGTGAAACGAATCACCTTCAGAGGTTTTCTAGAGGGAACGGCATCGCGTACAAGTGCGCGTCCCCGTGCCCTACTAGATTCTCCGAATAGTTCGGATCGGATCGGGGAGCGAACCACCCGAGGGCGCCTCTAAAATCTCGGACCTCGGCTCGGGTAGACCGGGCCGTGGAGGAAGAGAGAAGCGTGTGAACCGGTTCTTCGTACCCTTGTTCTATGAGTACGGTGTCTTGGACCTAAGCTAGTGTGCATGTTTAGTGTATTCTGTAAATGTGTAGTGTCATTTAGAGGATCGGGCGGGGGAAGTTCCTGGCCCCTTATAAAGCGCCATCGTTTGACATTTGTGACGTACTACCCGCGACAATACGTAATAATGGGGATGTTTGGTCATGACTGTCATTATTATGTTTCATTATTTCTAATTGCTCCAACACACACAACCAATATTATAACTGTTATTGTCGCTCAAGGTAACAGTTAAGCAAAATATATATTAGTAAGCTAGCTAGCTACCATATGTTAACTTTTGACTACTTCCGGTATAATTTAAGGAAGGAACAGTCCTTACAAGTCGCCATCTTGGCGGCAGACACGCCACCTAGTGGCTGTCATAAGCGGTAATCTATGGTACGACCGTCATCAGACGTGGTGAGGTATTAAAAAGATTGTTGTAAGCGTTAACTTTTGAAAAGTGAATTATCGTGTAATATAATTACAGAAATAAATAAAATTGTGTTGGATATTGAGTTTTATTGTGCTTACACTTCTGAACTCTTTTACATATAAGTTGGTCGCATTTACAGACAACAACAACTTAGTACAATTGTCCTCCGTACAATGGTAAGTGTGTTACGTAATTGCCTCCGTACTCTTATGGTAAGTGGATTGTGACGCCCATGGCGTTGAAGTTTAAGTCACTATGAAGTAATTTTAATTAGCTTGCGTTCATTGGTCTTCTAGAAACTCGTTTTCGTATGAGACGTTACCTAACCAGAGTGATGTAAGCAACATTTCTGTAATATCAAAAACATTAATCCAAATCACATGAAAATAGTATGTAGTCAGCATCCTAATTTGAGTCGCAAGGCAAATTGCCGACATGTCGCCGTATAGAAGTTAACTGCGTTACGATATAGGCGCATTTAACTTGCTTCAACTTGCATCAAAAGTGTCTGCAGCTGAAGAAAAGCGTCTCAACATGTGGTACCATTTATAAGAGTTAAGCTTTTTGTAAACTAAAAGATCATTATTACTGATGTTAGGTTGATTAATAGTAATTTAGTAATTTATCTCAATGTTTTTATTTCACTGGCAACACTGAGTGTTGGCGGGAACGATTGGCGGGAAAATAACATGGCGGATCGAGTCACTAGATGACGGTGACTTTTGGCTTGGGTGTTAGTGGTGGACGGTTGATTTAGAGCTGTAATGGTTGTTGGGAGAAATACACCTTTTAAAAGAATGTGAGTTTTATTGTGCTAATATATAAATTAATAATAATACTATAGGGTAAGGGCCTTTGCTACACTGACATACCTAATAATACCTAATAATTTACATCATCATCATCATCAGCTCATTTTATGTCCCCACTGCTGGGGCACGAGCCTTCCCTATGGATGGATAGGGAGAACGGGCCTTAAACCACCACGCGGGCCCAGTGCGGGTTGGTGGTTATTAACCACTGCTAATGCAGCCGGGACCAACGGCTTTACGTGCCTTCCGAAGCACGGAGGAGCTCGAGATGATAAATTTTTGGTCACCCATCCGATGACCGGCCTTTGCGAAAGTTGCTTAAGCAAGTTGCCTCCGCACTCGCAGACCGGGCGCGTTAACCACTGCGCCATCGAGCTCCACATACATAACAATAATTTACATAAGTTAATCTAAATAAGCTAGCTAGAGAACAACGATTTATCACACAATTTACGCAACGTTAACAAAATAAAATTACAAACGAATATAAAAAAAGAGAATGGTAGAAATATATTTGGGATACACATATCAGAACCAAGATACGATCTACCATCAAAAAATCCCACGAGGTCGCATCAGTATTTGAAGACATACGTCAAGTCCCTTTCGTAAATACTAACTGTAATCTGTAATACTAACCTACACATCACAAATAAATAATTCGGATTCTGATTCTGATTCTTGTAATAGATTGGTGCATTTCCTTTGTTTACGTTTTGTTTAACCAATACGTACAGTCGGCGGCAGATCAGCCTACCCAAAACTGTCAATTTTTTACAATCAATTTTGAACGTTATTGTTTAGTTATAAGGATCAATATTCATTGGAGAAATTTGACAGATTTGGGTAGGGCGATCTGCCGCCGTGTACTGTACAGTCACAACACAAGTAGTTTTGACTCTTTTTCCATTGTATTATGAGTAACATTGTTTACACGTCAATGCTCGTGACGGTACGTAATTCAAGTTCAGAATGACCAGCCAAAAAATACAATTATCCCAGCAGTTGCAAAGTCTCGATACATTTAATTGACTTGCACTGAGAGTTATTTATAACTTGGTTAATACTACCACGGTGCAAGTTGGCTGGCCCAATCGATCTCTCCTGACTTGTACCACAAATCAGCTTTGCGAACTCAAAGCAGGCCCGGCGTCGCAAGTTCGCGTAGAACTTTCTGGACGGGGAACACCTCCCTAATTGGGTAAATATGGAGCTGGTAAAGTGCCCAATTCATAGAGAAATTAACTAACTGATATGGATGCCTTTTCAAAGTTTCTGTTGCGTGCGATTCGAAGCGAGTTGCCTCTGTGGTCCAGTGGTTATCGGTGTTGGATCTAGATTGGTTTCTTGAAGAAGTTTAGTATCGAAGAGTAGGCTAATGACTCCGCTATACCGTATATCCGTTGAGGAGTGGCGGAGTCCAGTTGCGAGGACTATGCTAAAGGAGCAGGATTGTGCCTTAGCCGTCCTCACCTTGCCGACCCACAAGTTGCTTCTTCACACTTCATTTAAAGGTCTCTTTGTTGTAAGATGGCAGTTTGTTGGAGTGGCTATACCACCGCCTTATCTAAGTTTGTATAGCCATAACAACAATGTTAGTAGCGTTGTTGGAGACAGTTTATGTAATAAAGCCAGTTTCCTTAGGATTTCAATAGGTAGGTACTGTTGATAATATTGTTTTCTAAAGTTAACGCGAATGCTACACATTTTAATAATACAACTGTGTGTAAAAATAAATGTTTTGGCGCACATATAGAATACAGTTATAAATAAACTGTGACGCAACCGATGGAATTTTAATTTTTTGAAACAACTCCTTAAGAGACACGCATGCTCTTAGGTTATATACTCGTATAGATCTTACTGCTCTATTCTGTAAAATAAAAATAGTTTCTGTGTCAGCAGCTTTGAGGACAGAAGGATTCCATAAGACATAACACTGTGGGAGTAACTAAAATAAACTAATCGAGCCGTTTTTTCATCCGTAAGCTGTCTAATTTTTCTTATAGCATAAGCAGCGGAACTGAATCTCCTCTCAAGAGTACTTATACTAATAGAATCAATTAATTAAAAAATATTATATAATAAATTGATAAAATTTACTAGTTTCTGATTTATTCCTTTGTATTCGCTTACCTATCTGGATGGCAAATTTGAACTTTCTATGTCATCTGGAACTGGGTTAAAGTTTTGATCTTTAAGTCAGTCAGTGATAAAAATGACGATTTTTGGACGTAATTATTTTAATAACCGATTAAAGTGTGTTTTAAAATTTGGAACATGTATCTCGCAAGTCTCAATGAGCCAAATTTGACATGTTTATGTGAAATAGTTTTTGAGTTATGAGGGGGTCAAATGTGGCTCCAAATGGTTCGTGTAATATTACACACGGTGCTGCTCGCCAGTTCTGTTAGCTTAAACTTGGCTTGACATGCTACCGCGTTGCATGCATTGCATGCATTGCGTTGCATGCATGTTGCATGCTACCGCGTTGCAATTGCATAATTTCGGTTCTATCTGTCAATATATACTACTAATTACCCTCATTCAGTATTTTAACACATGTTTTATTCTGTGCTTGTAATGGTGTAATACGAAACTAAGATGTGTGAAATTAAATTACTCAAAACTGATAATGGAAAGGATTGTTTGGTTATAGCTTAATGCATTATAGCATAAGATGGTGGAGACAAAATCAGCGATAAAGGAATTTATTACCGTTTAACTGACCACTCGATATCGTGTCAATCGATGTCGCGACATTCGATGTGGTCTACCGTCGATTTGATGACCCTTCGATGGTTTAACCTAACCGAAATTCTATGCTATTTTGTAACTTACAAATTGCATAATTTGTGTAATTAGCATTTCGGTGAAACACGCAAGAAAACCACGCTCTTTAAATTCAAACACTAAATTAGCACAAAATATTCAAGCACTAAACTCAACTTGCGATTAACGAATCCAATCTCTATGGGGGCATCGATAAGGTGTCTGTTGGCTAAACTTTAGCCTTTTAGCTTTTACAGACGTTTTTAATAATGTGCGGGACATGTAAATTCGGCTGAAGTTTTCCAATAAAAGTTGCATCGCTGTTGGAGGGCGGCGCGCTGCGATGCGAGCTACAACGTTGCGCGCCACCGCTATTAGCCTATTCTTTGGAATAACATTTTGTTGGTATACGAAAAGTTTTTGTCTGCCAGTTCACATGCTTCGATAGCGTTATCGACGAACTTTTTATAAGGTAGTGTAGCATTATAATGCCACATTAAACCTTGTAGGTTGTTAGATCTTTTTGCTTTGCACGTCACTGCTTCTAACGGTGTTCTTGGCGGGAAAGTGAAGAGTCATTTCTGCGGTTTGTGTTATTTTTTGAAATACTTTGACACTGGCTATATGTGCTAATCGCACGAAGCTTTTTTTTTTCGCGCTCCATTTATATGTTAACACGCGAAGAGAAAGTTATGTAGGTTCCTCTTTCTAAGCACATTGCGCTCTCGGAGACGTGTAAGATTTGACATAAATAAAATTTATATGAATTATGTAAGAGTGCAGAAAGATAACGTATAATAGGTATGGTATTATAAGTATAAACAATTGTATATTGTAAGAATCAGTAAGAATGGTCGATTGTCGACCATTGGGCGACCACTAGTTCTAATGAATCAGCTAGTTTCATAAAAACTAGCCTATCATTCTTCCTGCCTTGCCTTATTGTTGACTGGTAAAAAATGTAATTTGGTATTGAGTTTTCCTTTCATATTGTGCAATAAAAAAAGTGAATAATTTCAGAGAATATAGTTCACTTATAATGAGCTTATAAATTAAACTTGACTAAAGTATAGTCCAGCATTACGCATTACTTCTCAAAACATTTTAACATACATTATTTTAGTTTTTATATTTAAAAGCGTTGAATGAACTGCACTCCTTCACATCATTGAGCAAGCCGTTATATACTTCTTGGCGGGAAGGTCAAGAGTCATGTCTGCGGTATTGTTTTATTTTCTAAAATTTGTGTTATGTCGAATATTAATGTAAAATAATGGTGGATTATTATCCGTAAGTGTTCGTGAGTGTGCATGAGTGTTGGCAAATGAAACAAAACAGTGCAACATCATTTTTAAAATTCTCTCAAGAAGTCCGCCCGAGGACTTAGTAAAGCCCCAAATCTTTACTGAGATACTCGAACGGTTGGGGGGTATATCATTTCTCACTTCTCATTTCTATTATCATTCATCATCATCATACAGGAAAGAAATATGGTTTATTTATGTATTACTTGTAAAAAAATACTTTGACATTGGCTAAATGTGCTAATCGCACAAAGCCATCAACAAAAAAAAAAGTCGTTATATAAATAAACAAAAATATATAAAATACTATATTTTTTTCTTTCTACCGATGAATACCTAGAGGTACCTATTACGCTTAGATCAGCCAATCGAATATCACCTGTACTGTTCCCTTACTTCTGTGCCTTTTACTATTATGAGGTAAATATTTCCGTGAGTTACTAACTCAATAAAACTTTCCGATGTTCCGTTTATATAAAATAGAAAATAGAATAGTCTACCAGCACACGATTTCCCTCTTTCCTATACAAAGAGGCACCTTGTGGGTTGGCAGGGTGAAGGTTACTGATGCTGCGTCGTTATCACGCTTCACCAGTTGTCTTTGCATCTGAACTCCATTTCCACATGGAGTGCAGCTATTTGCCTCGCTAATTATTTAAAAAAACCCGTGACAAGTACTAAATAGACAACATTTACAACTGCTATTTTGGAGGGTTGTAAAAGCGCATCGATCACAGAAATGCATTTAGTACAGGACGCGGCCGCTGCCGCCGCTGCGGCCCGGTATGTCAAAGCAATACTTACGGGCGCCAGGCACGCGCGCCGCGCCCCTCGCCGCCGCTGGTGCTCGCTTCACACGCGCGCGCTCACTGGCATCTATTTATTTTATTTATTATTTATAAGACTACCGAGACGACCCACAAGGCTTATATTAACTTATTTCCAAATAAATAGTAATCGAAAACTTATAACCAGTGATCGGATTAGGTGTGCAATTTAGGGTTAACGTCCTCAAACATTATATTAGTATGGATACGCCCGCGGTATTGCGGGATTTCGGAAATATTCTATACGTGTAAAATACATTTTCTCTTGTTAGAAATTATAAAAGAAAACAAGTGTTCAATAAGTAATACATATTAAATGTTTATCATTTATTTAATATGCGAAAGTGAGTTTGTTTGTTTGTTTGTTGTTACGCTTTCACGCGTAGGTATACTATTCAACCGATCATGATGAAATTTTGTACATATATTCCCAAGAGTATAATCAAAGACTTATTATTAAAAAAGTGAGTTTGTTTGTTTGTTTGTTTGTTTGTTTGTTTGTGTGATACCCTTTTACGCGTAAGCTATTCAATGATTTGTTTGTTTTGTTGTCATAATAACTTTTGTTTTATTTAAGAATTGAAGAGTGGGCCCTTATCCCGTCTGAACGCAACACCGGCTCAACACGTGCGTTGCAAACGGCCAACTTACTTGCTCAGCCCCGCAACGTGTCTTACACGGAATGGAAGTTTATTCTCATTGTTGCCGATGCAACGTCCCAGTTAACAGTTCAGTGAGTTTGCAGAGGCTGATGGAATATCGAGTACAATTAAAAATGAACTTAACTAGTTTGTAGAAAAGGTGGAATGTTCTATTAAGAAAAGCCATTGTAACAAAGCCGGACGGTATACGTTGAGGAGTATGTTGCAGTCCCTTTTATGATTTATTACGTGTCTGTCTAAACTGGTCATAAACATAAAAATAATTTTTAGGATTAGATTTAAAATAGAACGATAAAAGTTTTGTTTGAATAATAGTTCTCAAATTAATTCGACATCAAGTGTTGATACAGCGAATCCACAGATCAAATAAGCAAACCAAAACAATTTTTTTTTAATATATTTTTTTTTGTAATCTCCACCGCCCATTTACACCCGCAAAGCCAAAGTAACCGCAGATGCGTTGCCGACCTTGAGGAAGGAGTTGGATCTTGAGGAGGGAGTAGGAATTGGGAGAGGCGAGGGGTGACGTATGGGCCTCCAGTACTTTCACTCACCGGACGAAACACAACAGCAACGAGCGCCATTGTTACACGCCGATATTCTGTGAGATGGTGGTATTACGCCGGGCGAGCCAGCCCATTTCGTGCTGCAACGCAGCGTGGTTCTACCACTCAGAAAAAAACTCAAATAGCATAAAACAAATACACAAATAACTTAAATAGCACAAGATTTGTGTCTCATAGACATATAAGAAAATTATGAAAAGAATACGTTTATAATTTTGTGTAAATATTGTTATTGTTCCGTGAGGGTAGATATTTTTTTTTTGGATATGATCATATAATGTCCAACTTGGACTCCATGGCTGAATATTTTGTTAATGTTTATTTTTATAACGCATAAATTTGGTCTTATTTAACCCTAAACAGCAACTGACGAAAGTTCATCCTAACTTGGAGCTAACTTGTTCGTAATTGGCTATCAGATATTGCAGGCAAGTGCTGCAACTTTTAATCGACTTCAATATCAGCCTATACGTACTTTAATATTTAAAGGGTACTTGTTATTGGATAAAAAGAAACATTAAACTACATGTTGTATGATGGAAGGGCGTAAAAATGTGCTAGTTATTGATATTTTTACATACTAATCTCAAATATCATATTATGTTTCGTTTTGCATTTTATTTTTATTTTTATTTTTTTTTGCATTTGGATTTTTTTTGAGAGTTTGCTGTTTGCCTCAGGCGGCATTTTAAGCTTCACAGGGCTTTTTTGGGGGCGGCGAGAAACTTAAAGGGTTCACGCACATCACGCACTTACGTGTCGCCATGCCCTACTAGATTCTCCCAGGAGTTCGGATCGGATCATTAAACATTTGGAGTTACAACTTTGACAACACTTTCTTGGGTAGTCTTAAAATACTGATTAATTTGTTACCGACTAAAACTATATATCGTTACTTGACGTAGCTACGAGCATCACACGACGGCGGCGCTACTAACTCAGATCTTGCATGTCAGACCTTAATAATACGACACTATAAGCCATCCAAAACAAAATCTTAGTTGAATTCGCTACAAACGTACATACATACGAGTATGCTTACGACATTTTTTATGCGAGAATAAAAGGGGTTCGGTCAGAAAGCGCTCAAAGAAATAAATTAAGAGCAGCTAAAACCCGTGTGTGCGAGTAGGTTATTCGCCTGGCTCGTGCGTTTGAGGGATGAGCCCGACAGCTGAGGCGGCCAGCTTTGTAATAACATAATCCGGGCGTCTGTCGCGTGACGCGGGTCGGCTGGTGCTGCCAGCCTTGCATTCATATTTCCCTTGCCTGATATTCAAATTTGTGTATTTTTATTTACCTACTAACGTTCAGACAAGTTTTGTATTAACAAATCTAAAATGGAAATTTCAAAGTCATTTTAGTGTAGAGGTCAATACCACATAGTTGCGCGGTAGGGTTGCCATCTTGCAAATTTCGCAAGGTGCAACAGCGCAAGCATTATTGTACGGTACATTTTTTAAATAATTTTATTGGCAGTAAATGTGAGGGTACAATATTCGTTAATAGTATCTTAAAACCTAATTTAGGTTAGTCGTGACACTAGGTTCTTAAATATATTATCTACTAGCGGCTACCCGCGACTTCGTCTGCGTATATATCTTTAGATATGATGGCGTATTCTGTTGCAAGAGTTATAACTATATTTTTTAGATTTCTATTTACTGCAATAAAATTCTCTTTTTTAGAAACACGTAAGCAAGCTACGCAGATATGACCGTAAGAAAAACTATTCTTACTACCTTTAAGGTTTGACCCTGTGGCTTTTGATAGAGGTATGTTAGTTATTATTTGATATATAGATAAAGAGGTAGAACGTGCCCAACGCGCGCTCTTAAAGGTTATGCACTTTAAACCAAGATGATTCCCAACGGAAAAATTATACTCTGTCAGTAAAGTTTTATCTGTAAGAAAGCTGTACGTTCTTCTAACAATATTAAAAAACATAAATCTATAAAGTATAAATATAAATACATTAGCTATAGAAGAGCGAAGTCACTTGTTACAGGCAGTTTTATGCTTACTAGGTGACTTCAATCACTGAACTTTAAATTGTAATACTAAATTTTAGCAATAAATTTCATTTCATTTCATTTCATATAATTGAGATGCGTGGTATAAGCACATTGTTTCCTATTGGTATCTCCAGTTAAGATTGTGACCCGCTACCGAGTACCGTTGCATAAATTACCTTAGCGCGTCCAAGTTGCCCATTAATAAAAGGGATATACCTGATTTAATTCCAGCTTATGGGATGGCACCCCGGTTAGCTCCAAAGAGTTTAGGAACTCCATGGGATAGCTAGTAGTGTCATCGGATGACATGACTGTATCGATGGAGTTATACACTGATTTCGCTAGTTATTTCGTCCAAGTATTTTTTATTTATTTTCGGAAGAGTCTAATTTTTAGTGCCAGTTTCACACAACCAATTTTTGACGGAAGGTATTGTTGCAATAAGCGCTCAAGTTTTTCCGAACAACTACATCCTCGTCATTTTATTTTGAATCCACTACATGACCAAGTTGGTGTGTGAACAGAACCGTATCTTCCTTCACAACGAGCGGTTTTGTGCTACTCGCATCCAGCGGCTATCCGCGACCTTCACCAGATCGTCCGTCCACCTTGTTCCTTGACCTTTTTTTAAACATTGCGTACCGTCGGACAACAGGAAAGCATCAATAGTATTTATTTAATAATTGTGCACTATTTTTTGTTGCGTGGTTTATTCACAAAACGGGCATCGCATTTATTCACAAACAATGGCCACTGTTGGTGTTAGCGAATGAATTCAAAAATAAACCTAAAAGTAGTGCACAATTATTAAATAATAGATGTTTGCCTAATGTCGGAAGGTCCGCAAAGTTTGAAAAAAAATCCAGTTTAGCAGTTATCAAATTAAATCCATTAGCGGTGCTAGTGTGCCTTACCCTTCGTTTTAATAAATAAATAAATAAATAAATTATTTGTCATCGATTAATTCTCTTTATTGTTTGTACATAATGTGTAATTTAAATAAGAAGTCTGATTTAAGAAACAATTGCAATGCTATGTCAGGAGATAGATGAATAAATTAAAAGAGTTGTAACTCCTCCCGTGATTATCCGACTTCTATTTATTTTTAACTGTTTGCCTTAGGTTCTCATCATAATATTATAAGATAGTAACATCATCACATTGTTGAACTATAAATACTAAGTAAAAGAAATTTGCAATTTCCCTTAGACGCACCTTTTTAATTCGACTCAATTAGTCAACTCAAATCTTATGCAAATGGAAGTTAATTACAAAGTTCCTTTGTTAATTTCCGTAAAAGGCTTACTTCTTTTCCTTTTTTTAATAAATGCAGGAATCAGTGGAGTGTTCGTACTTTGTCGCAGAATCTTAATGAATCTTCACAGATAGCCCTTTTAGACACTTTAGATTAAGATAACATTGAGCAATAGCTACTGCTATATTCTACGTTTGAGACTATGTTATGTATTTACTAATGGCTGTTGTCATTTTGTAAATAACTATTATGTGCGAGTACTACATTAAGAAATTGTGTCACTACCAGCTCATTTAATGTACTGCTGGGCACGAGCTGGATGGTATAGACGTTGACGTATAGAATGCGGTCGATCTACGATTGCTCAAGTTAAGGAACTTTTGGTATGGAACCATTACGCGTGCTCCTTAACTTGAGCAATCGCAGATCGAGCGCATTCTATACGTAGTATGGTATGGAACCATTACGCGTGCTCAGTATGCGGTGCGGTGGTTGTTAACGACTGCTAATGCAGCCGGAACCAACGGCTTTACGTGCCTTTTGAAGCAGTGTGGGCTCAAGATAATATATTGTCGATCACTCATCCGATGACCGACCTTGTAAAAGTTCCTTAACTTGAGCAATCGCAGATCGAGCGCATTAATCACTGCGCCATCGAGCTTCTGAGTGTAATTTAGTTTAAACATATGAATTGTATTAATGCATGTGTGTTAGAGTTTAATTCAATAAACAATATACAATAATATTATACAATATTTTTAATAGCATCTAGATCTTAAACCAAGTAGTTTTAAATATAAGGTCACGACCATTATGATTGCATTTACAGTGAATACGGCGCAGATAGTGTTTTTTTTTTAGGGCCCAGTTTTGTGAGCGGGTCATCCCCTCTTTCACCACGTTTGTTTTTTATATAATTAAATAAGCTTGCATTTCACTATAGTAGTCTGATGGTAAGCGATGATGTAGCCTACGATGAAACATGCTTGCCTAGAAGGTACCTATTCCCTCGTGATTTGAAGACCCTAATATTTGATAGGAAATACAGACTGAGGCAAGGAGTTCCACAGCTTTGCGGTACGCAATACGCTTCGTACGCATGGGTGGAATCTCTACTGTATAACTATGACGTCGCACAGTCTGATTGACCTGTGATAGAAAGGTGATGGAGGAATCAAATTCATTCAAGAACATTTTCATTCCATCGTTTGTAACACAGAATCTGCCGAGCTTACGTAACCGTCCACACCAGAAGATTTCCCTTTAAAAACTGTTTTATGAAACTGCGTATTTCTAGTTGAATTCAATTTCAGATTAAATGCAAAGCATAACACAAACATACAATTTCTTACAATTTAATTTTAACTAAACACTATTTGTGACTTTTTTATGGAATTTAAGAAATACGTCTAAAGAATAGTTAGGATGTTGTACCTATTAGTTTTGCTTACAAATTATAAAATGCATTACTGATTTTATTAGATTAATAGAGTAATAATTATTTTGAGTAAGGATACTTGCCGTTATTAGGAAAGGTGTTTTAGAAAAGTGCCACTAATAACATAGTTGACAGTGTGAGACGTTAATAAAAATGAATCCAAATGAATCAATGCAACAGATATGAATAAAGCAACATATCTTTTTACTTTAGTGCTTACCTTTCACTTTGTAGCATCCATGTCTAAAGACATTGGTTCAGTAGTAAGAATCATCGTTATTAAATATTTTAACAACAACCAAAAATCAGGAAGACGTATTAATAGTGACGTATATAGAAGCTTTTACAGTGATGAAGATTTTCAACCTGCCAATGAGTTTAACATAAATAACGAAGAGACGACCAGAGGACATTATAGCGATAGTTTGCCATATCAACATGATCTGGTGTCACGTCCACAGCCTCGGGTTTTGCACAAAACAAACATTGAAAATATAAAAACACAGATAAGGGATCCATATTATCATTCTACTGTAAATATATATGAGAGCAGCCTTCGCCAACGCAAAGGAAAAACTTCAGGCCCAAGACATTTATTAGAAAAAAATAATTTAAATGGTGTCTACTCCAGAAATAAAGCTAGTTTTAATTATCCTGTTCCTAATAGAAATGTTAAACGTGAGTTTAGTGAACGTGCCTCAGAAGAAGATTATTATGATAGAAGTTTAACTGGTAACGAAGGCTCATCGCCACAACCGACTAGAAGTAATTTGAAATCCATTTCATCTGTTTCCGATAAAACCTTGCTTCAAGAAAACCAACTCAAGGAAAATAAGGATTATTTATTTGAAAATGATGATTTAAATGAACATTTATCCGATTATTTCTCTGACAAAGACGATCTTAACTACCCAGGTAGAAATATTGCAACTAAAGGCTTATCTAGCAAAAGGGATACTTTACAAAACGATCTTGATGATTACTTAAATGAAAATTATCCCGGCGATAAAACAACAAATCAAGCGTTTACTTTAGCTAAGCCTATACTAAATAATTTACATACCCGAGACGGTCTACGAGATGCAGGTTAGATATAATTTATTCTTTGTTAAATTGTGAACTCTTAAGTCCATTTCCGTCAAGTAATATAAATATGATAGTAGGGACTGATGAGATCTTACGGTCTTACGAGTCTTACGAGTCTTTCTATGCATTTGATATGACATTTTCTTGCCATAATGTTGTGTTATATAGGTCTAGTCATTGTTACTTGCAGTTAAGTAGTTTTACATTAAAGTTATTATTTTTTAAGGTACCCTACCAGTAACTTACAGTACACAGAATGTATGGTTCGAGTACAATGAACCAGCCAACCCAGTATTGCCACCTGAAGCTAAACTCTGCAACCCGCATTCAAATTGTAAATTTCCTTTCGAAGAAGCTGACATTGTACCTGATTATGCCTACACGTAACGTCAATGAAACAAAGAGGTTAGCGACTGACTGCTTTATTGACAAAATGTGTTTACCCACATACACAATTATAAAAATACCCGACACCCTCTTAGATAAGCTATTAACCAGTAATTAATTTATTATAGCGACATAAACTAACACAGTTTGTAATCCTATACCTACCTTATAATAATAATTATCGTCAACCATAATCGGTGACCGGTAAACTGTACTGTATAAGGCTATAGTTTGCATAACAAACTATAGCTATACCTCTTCCCTATCTGGAAATTAGATATATATTTTTTTACATCTATATATACTTATGTATACATTTTAGTATTACCTATGTTAAACAAATACATATCTTAAAGTTATAGGTACGTATCTATACACCAAAAAAAACTCTTTATTTTAAATGATATGTTCGATTGTAAGCACGAAGAGCTCGTTCCGAAGCTCCCTCTGGCGGCGGCGACGGCGTCGGCGAGCGAGGCGAGGTAAGCGGCGAGGCCGCGTTCATTTCGGTCGTCGACGCCACGCCGCCGCCGGCATCGGAGGCATCCTCAAACTCATCATCTACCCCACTATTATGGGTCGTACTTTGGGTACCGATACTAGCACGCGACAACGACAACCTCGATTTATCACCGACCGGCAAGATTTGATCGAGATGTCTTCGCCACTCGACACCGTTTCCTAAACTAACGCGATAAGATACTGGCCCTGTCCTTTTTGTGACGGTTCCAGCAGCCCACTTGTTTGCGCGCGAGGAGTAGTCGCGCGCGAGTACCGGGTTCCCCACCTGCACCGTGGTCCTGAACGTGCCTCCCGCATTGCCGGCCTGACGCTGCTGTGCAGCGTGTGCTATCTGACTGACGTCCGGTCGCAAAGCATCCAATCGAGTGCGCATACGACGCCCTGTTAGCAGCACTGCGGGCGGCACTCCCGTTGTCGCGTGATCACAATTTCTATCATCCATCATCAGTTCATTTTGTGTCCCCACTGCTGGGGCACGAGCCTTCCCTATGGATGGATAGGGAGAACGGGCCATAAACCACCACGCGGGCCCAGTGCGGATTGGTAGTTGTTAACGACTGCTAATGCAGCCGGGACCAACGGCTTCACGTGCCTTCCGAAGCACGGAGGAGCTCGAGATGATAAACTTTTGGTCACCCATCCGATGACCGGCCTTTGCGAAAGTTGCTTAACCTCAGCTCTCGCAGACCGGGCGCGTTAACCACTGCGCCATCGAGCTCCTCGCAATCACAATTTCTATAGTAGAATAAAAACTTGCTTAAGGCCTGTGACACATTTTCACCTAACACAGTAGCCCTTTTTATAGCCTTTTTAATTGTTTTTACCGCATTTTTGGCTGCCCCGTTGCTCTATGGTCTATATGGCGCACTTGTTACATGTTTAATACAATTATATGCGCAATAATCTTTAAACTCTTGCGAAAGGAACGGTGGGCCATTGTCAGTGACGAGTTGTGATGGTAACCCGGACCTACTGAAAATTGTTAATAAGGCCGAAATTGTGGATTTCGCGTCAGTACGATTCATATTCAGCACTTCAATCCATTTAGAATGGGCGTCTACCAAAACTAGGTATTTTCTGTCATTGTATTCAGCGAAATCCGCATGCAAACGTTGCCATGGATACAAAGGAAACTCCCACGGGAGCAAATGCGCGCGCGGCGGCGCATCACGGACGGCGCGGCACGCGGCGCACGCGCGGCACAGAGCCTCCAAATCCCGATCTAAATTCGGCCAATAAACATAATTGCGTGATAAATTTTTCATTTTGTTAACACCCAAATGTCCATTATGTAGTTCTTCTAAGACCCTGTGTTGTAAAGTTACCGGTATAATAATACGATATTTATAAATCAAACAGCCGAAATCAACAGTCATATCATTCCTTCGCATAAAGTAGATTTTCTCGTCATCACAACTAGCCACTGATGGCCACCCGAACTTTACAAAACCAGTTATTCTACTTAACAACGTATCTTTCATTGTTTCCTTAACTACATCACGAATTTTAACAATTCTTGAACTAAGTGAATATAGGTCATCATTGAGTGGGCGGCGCTTCCCTCCCGCGTTATCAGCAGTCGCGACAGCGCGTCGGCCGGTCCGTTTTCTTTTGAATTGACGAATTTAATAGTAAAATCATAAGCGGCTAACCGTGCGGCCCACCGTTGCAGGCGACAAGCAGCTGTTTGGGGTATTCTTTCCGAAAATATAACTCAATGGTTTATGGTCGGTGCGTAACTCAAACTGTCTTCCGCAAAGGTACTGGTGATGCCTAGTAACTCCGTAAAATATAGCCAGCGCCTCCTTATCAATCTGACTATAGTTACGTTCCGCGTAATTGAGCGTGCGCGACACACAGCTGACCAGACGCTGGGTGCCGTCGACAAAGCGATGCGCCAGGACCGCGCCCAACCCGTACGCGCTGCTGTCTACCGACAGCACCAAGGGCCGTCCCTCTTCGTAATGCGCTAACACATTGTCACACAATAAACTTTCTTTAGCAGCCCGGAAAGCTTGGGTACACGCAGTAGTCCAGTTCCACGTTATTCCCTTTTTAAAAAGTTCATGTAATCATGCTAAGTCGAGGGATGAATTTACCGTAATAATTTAATAGGCCCAAAAAACTTCTTAGTCGAGTAGTATCTTTTGGAGTGGGGGCATTTACAATAGCTTCTACTTTATTCGGATTAGGATGCAAACCCTTCTGATCTATAATAAATTCTACATATTTTACACTTTCGTGTAAAAAGCTACACTTACTTAACTTTACCGTTAGACCCATTTCTTTCAATCTCGTCAGAACGTGCCTCAAATTAGTCAAGTGCGTCGGTCTATCACTACCCGTTGTACAAATATCGTCCAAGAAGACCACAGTAGACGGAATTCCTCTCAACGTCTCCTCCATCAACTTCTGGAATTTTTCTGGTATACATGAAAGGCCAAAAGGGGTTTGACGTTATACGAACGTGCCTACGTGTGTAGTTATCGCGGTCCATGGCTGGGACTCTTCCGTTAGAATTGTTTGTTGGTATGCATGTGACAAATCAATTTTAGTAAAATCTTAACCCCCACTTAAAGTCGCAAATAATTCCTCAATACGTGGCAATGGGTAATAGTCGCGCTATAACTTACGATTAATAGTCACTTTGTAATCACCGCATACTTGTATATCGCCATTCCCCTTAATAACCGGCACGATAGGCGTTCCATACTCGGAATCGTCAACCCTATAAATGGTCCCTTCGGACTCGAGGTGCTCGAGCTCGCGCTCCACCCGTGAGCGCAGGGTGAGCGGCACGGGCCGCGCGCGCACGTACACCGGTTCATTATTAAAAAATTGAATTGTTCTTGGAGGATCATGTGTGGCCCGAAGGCATCGCCTTTAGACGGTATATAGACTTCAGTTATAGGAATAAAAACAATAAACTAAATGGGTCTAAGACAAGCAGAGTATCTACAAGTAATTTTATAAGTTTTAATTGCAAATCGCTCACACGTTCCATAGATCATGTAAGAACGCTATGTGGAAAAGCTGACATTATAGCTCTACAGGAAACCTGGCTGTTCCAACACGACCTACCACTCCTTAGTACTATCGACACTAACTTTGGTTTTACGGGTACATCTGCTATGGACTCGTCCGCTGGTATCCTGAGAGGTAGACCTCACGGTGGTGTGGCGTTGTAATGGCGGAAGAGTGCGTTTAAAGCGGTGTCAGTGATTCCATGTACTAGTGTGCGTCTCTCGGCGGTAAAAGTTAGTGTGTGTGATCGTTCTTTTCTAGTCATATCCGTTTATATGCCAGTGAGTTGTAGCGAAAACTTAATTGATTTCGCAGACTGTCTTAGTGAAATAAGTGCAATAATAGATGGTAATGAAGTAGCTTCTGTATTTATATTAGGAGACTTTAATGCGAAACCTAATGTACCTTATTTGGTATTGAACTTTTAAAATTCTGTAATGAGCAAAATTGTATTTGTGCAGACATAAATAAGTTAGGAATATATTCTGGTACTTTCACATTTATTAGCGACGCGCACGGCAGTACAAGCTGGTTGGATCATTGTTTGGTTACCGAGTCTGCGTGGCAGTCGGTGATAGATGCGAGGGTACACTATGACTGTATGTGGTCAGATCATCTGACTCTCGAAATTAGAGTCAATCTGTGTTCTATCAACCCTCTTAGTGTACCCAGAACAGAAATTGTGAATAATTGTAATAAAGTAGTATGGGGGGACAGGAATAAAACACAGATTAAAGAGTATAGTAAGTTATGTCATCAAGGACTAAGGGAAATTTATTTTCCGTCCGAGTTATGTAAATAATAATAATAATAATAAAGTTTATTTTTCTCCACAAAGGTAGTTACAATTAAACTTACTACTAATTAAAGTATAGTTCACATAACCTTTGTGAGAGCTGGAGTCTATACCTGGTTTCTTACAAAATGTTGTGACAACGTTTGTAAAAACACTGATCATAAGTTAGTTATAGACAAGCTATACAATAATGTTATTAATGTACTGAGTGGCGCGGCTGAAGCCACTTCAAACTGTCGGACCCGGGGCGAAAGGAAGCGTAGGGTGGTTGGATGGAATAAGCATGTTCAAGCCTTACATTCTGAGGCGAGGTCTCACTTCCAGATTTGGAGGCAAGACGGTAGTCTGAGCAGTGGTCCTCTCTATGAGAGAATGGCGAAGTCTCGACGTGTATTTAAAGCCAAACTAAAGTGGTGCCAGAATAACGAGGAGAGGTTGAAGATGGATGTTTTGGCATCACATCACGCTAAGAGTGATTTTAAGAGCTTCTGGAAATGCACTAAGAGGCTAAGCCCCAGGCAGCCAGTTCCTCTGAGTATGGAAGGTGTGACTAAGCCCGGAGATATTGCTAACTTGTTTAAAGACCACTTTCATGTACAACCATCTCCGCTAACCTACCAGCTGCGGACGCTTGATCCTGAGCCTGTCAAGTCCCAATTACCAACTAACTTCACAGCAAAAGAAGTAGCTTTTGTTATTAAGCGTATGAAGCGGGGAAAGTCTCCAGGACATGACGGACTCAGTATTGAGCATTTACAGCATGCAGGTGTACATTTGCCCAGGGTTCTTTCAATGTTGTTTACTTTTTGTGTGCGACACGCGTACTTGCCGTCGGAATTTATGAAGACGGTGGTTGTGCCAATTGTCAAGAATAAGACTGGAGATCCTTCTGACAAAACCAACTATAGGCCTATTTCGTTGGCCACTACTGTGGCAAAGGTACTGGACGGTCTGCTTGATCGCATCTTAAACAGTCATCTGAAGTTGAATGATGCACAGTTCGGATTTAGGTCTGAACTGTCTACAGAGGCTGCGATACTTTGCATGAAGCATACCGTCCGGTATTATACTGATCGGAAAACCCCAGTATATACGTGTTTTCTAGACCTATCGAAGGCCTTCGATCTGGTGTCCTATGAGTTGTTGTGGGATAAAATGAGGGCTGATACGAGTCTCCCAGGGGAAATAGTCGATGTTTTTGACTATTGGTACGAAAACCAAACAAATGTTGTCCGATGGGCGGGAGAGGTATCTGAAGAGTACAGGCTCAGATGTGGTGTGAGACAGGGGGGGTTAACCTCACCCCGCCTGTTTAATCTGTCCGTGAATGGGCTTGTCGAGGAGCTCAGCGGCGCCGGTGTTGGCTGCTCCATTGACGGAAAGTTTATAAATAATCTCAGCTATGCAGACGACATGGTACTGCTGGCCCCCTCGATTAGTGCCATTCAAAAACTTCTTAGTATTTGTGAGAAGTATGCTGGCGCTCATGGACTAAGATACAATGCTAAGAAAAGTGAACTGCTGATGTTTAAGTCTAGGGGTCACAATATCACATCAGTACCTCAAGTCTTTCTTGATGGTACTGCACTAAAACAAGTATCGCATTTTAAATATCTGGGTCACTGGGTTACAGAGGACCTTTCTGATAACGAGGACATCGAAAGGGAGCGGAGGGCGTTGGCGGTAAGATGCAATAATTATGTTGGCTCGCAGGTTTGCTCGATGTACAGAACCCGTTAAGGTGATACTATTTAAGGCTTTTTGCCAGTCCTTCTATTCATGTAACCTGTGGGTCAACTTTACGCAAAAAACCATCAACGCCTTGCGTGTGCAGTAAAACAACGCGTTCAGGGCTGTTGGGGCTGCCACGGTACTGCAGTGCATCAGGCATGTTCGCGGAAGCTCATACCGATGGATTTCATGCTATTCTTCGGAAGAGAGCAGCCTCGATGCTAAGACGTGTTCGTGGAAGCCCCAATGACATTCTGCGTGTTGTAGCTGAACGAGTAGACTGCCCTTTTATGATGCATTGGGTTCGGCTGCACGTGTGATAATTAATTATTTTATTCGTTTATTT